>CAUYRT010003659.1:0-60931 GCA_963574885.1 Lepilemur ruficaudatus | reverse complement strand
CACCATGGTAAAGCCAAAAAATCTTCAGTCATACCATTGTAAGTCAAAGACTGCCTGTATATATTTTTTGGAAGTCAGAAAAATAGGAAGGAAGAAAGGAGGGAGGGATGGGGAGGAGGAAGGAAGGGAGGAATCTTCATCCATCCTTCTCTTCTTTCTCAGCCCAGTTGTCTTGCCTGGAGTTGCAGGACAAGAAATTATCATCCCATTAATTTACAAAATGCCTTACTGAGCACTTATCTCAAGCCGGCCATCCTATTGTGTGGTAGACAAAAGTAAATTAGATAGTCCCTGCTCAGAATTGGTTCCACCAGTCCCTCTCAGTGAGATATTAGGTAAATTAATAAACTTCTCTGTGTCTTAGTCAACTTTTAAATAAAGGACTCTAAAAAGAAGGTAGCAGTAACACTTTCTCAGCATAGTTGTTATAAGAATTAAACACACGTGAAATTACTTAGTAACGTGTCTCAGAGCAAGTGCCCCCAGATGTCTCTCTCTCACTGTCACCGTCACTCTCCTCTGTATCTGTTTGTCACCCCAGACTTGTGTGACTTATGCAAAGAAATTGGGGATGCTGTAGGAGTTTAGTGACATTCATGTCCTTCCTCACAAGGGCTCATGGTGCCTGTTTACTTGTCTGTAACACAGGGGGAAATAATACTAATAATATAGATCTCATTTTTTTTTCCTGGGAATCAAATAAGTTAGTACTTGCATTAACATTAACACCAGTACAGGAATATCATAGCACTTAATAAAAGATGGCTACTATTATTTCCACCCTTCAAATTTTCCCCCAGCATTTCACTCTGTTTACATCACCACTTTTTAAAATTTAAAAAAAAATTTTTACCCTATATCCTCTTCCTTCCATTCTCCTTCTAATTATGACTTCTCTACCCTGCTGTCTTCTTCTAGGTCACTGTTTTCCTCACTAACTGTCATTGCCCTCTTAACTTACTGATGTCTTATGGGGATCAGACAGAATCCAAAAGTAGTATGAAGAAATTTACTTTTATCGATTATTAGTATTACCTATGGTTCATTCAGTGGTTAGTAGGTGCAACCTATATAATAATCGCTGTACCATTTTTGCACTTAGATTTCTGCTGCACAGCTACCATCTCCAAGGGGCAGGATCCCGGCTCCTTGCCTTCTTTTGGAGATAGGTGAGCCGATGTTAGCAGCCCTGTGTGTTAGGTGGTATAACACAGGGTTATGAGGCATGGTGTGTGGCAATTCTGCTTGCAGAATCAAGGAGGCTCCAAAAAGGAAGTGACCTTTGCCTGGTCTGCAGGGGTGGGGAAACTGTGTCCTTGAGGATTCAGTCAAAAGGCCACACTTAAGGACCTAGAAGGCCACATGTAGCCTTAAGGCTGCAGGTTCCCCACCCCTGGCTGGGCCTCTATTACAGCTCACTGAAGGAGAGTTTGCAGTGCTGATTCATGCAGATAATACTAAAGGCAAAGGAGGAAGCAGAGGAATCCCAGGCTCAGTCAGATGAGGGTCACTTGTGCTTGTGAAGAAATCTTGACAACTTGTGTCAAAGATTCACTGTTCATGATTCAAATGAGACCAGAGACCAGAGAAAGAGAGGCTGGCTACAGCAGTGGTTCCCAGACTCCTAGAATGTGAGGACAATTTCCATATAACAAGAAATGCATTTTTAGACAAAAATAAATGATTAAGAACAAAATTACTATGAATTCAATATCAATTGCATATGGATTTCCATTTTGTTCAATGAAAATTTGTATTTGAATAATCATAATTTTTTTTGAGAAATAGTAATATATATGTGCAATGCCTATTATTTTTTCAATTTGTATGGATTCGTGGACATTTTGAAATAACTTTGAAGTCTCTTGGAGTCCCTTTCCTATACTTTAGGGTCCATTGATCTAAGTTCTAATTAGAAGGTCTCCATCAAGAGATTTGTTAAAGAAATTAGCAAGTTATAAGAATTGTACAATTTTAGTATTATAAATGTTTATTTATATTATAGATAGTTTACTACTTTTACAATCCATAAAGAGAACTATGATCAATTAGTTGTTAACATATTAGCATTACAGACAGGCATAATTTGCTCCTGCTTTAAAAGCGTGTTAGTGCTACTTGTCACCATTAATGGTTACGGTTCTATTAACTAGGAACAAATCCCATGCCATCTTCTGAATTTTCTTGCCTCCCACAGTGAGGTGAGCACAGACGGCAGATGACCCCGGGGGCAAATTGCTGTGCAGGTCAGCGCTGCCCCAGTGAGCTGTTAGGTGTGTGGATGTACAAATCAAAAGGTGTATTTCTGGAATGTCTGACAATATAGGCCACATATGACCAATGTGATAGTTTTGAAAGCTGATGCTGGATATGCTGATCTAGTCCCTAAAACTCAAGAACTGTTAATGAGGCTGGAGGTGGGGCAGAGAAAATTTCTATGACTCATGAAAATTGACTACTCTCAGAGAAAAGTTACATTTAAACTGTACCCCTTTTAAAGTTTTCTCATTCTTGTGCTTTCTTCAGCTCGTATCTGCATCCTGCTGGTCTCCCAGGAAGTCAGCCAGCCACTCTGCCCAATCAAACCCAGTTCTCCAGAAGAAGGGCTGAGACAGAAATGACTCATTGCCAGGGAGTGTCTTATAGAACGGGTGAAAGGTCCCTGTGACAATATGACTCTTTGCCTTTCTTATCAGTATAGGCTTACCCGTGATGAAATACCACGGAAAGAATGTATCCTGCTGTCATTGAGACCAGGGTTTATAATCAACTTTTATGATTTATAGCCTTGTAATCTGGGGCTATGACTGTGTGTTCTGAGCCTCCATTTCCTCATCTCTGAAATAAAGTCACTGCCTGGTCATAGGATTGGATGTGGGTGAAATATGATCATGTGTATGAAGTTACAGGAGCAGAATTCGAAAGAGCAGAACAGGGTTTAATTGCAATGGAAGTGAGATCTCTAAGCAATCTCTTATGAAGCTTAAATCATTTGCATGTGGCAGTGGGAGTCTCTTTCCATTCCAACCATGCTTAGCCTTCCCTAGTGGTGAAGACCTGGTGGAGGGAAGGGCATCCCAACATGAGGAGTGCTGCACCTGCCTGTACCTTCTTTCCAGCTTGACCACTCTGCAAAACCCAGCCTTGCATAGATTCTTAGTTTAAAGTCTCATTCTGGTGCTAGATTGAGTCCCCTTAACTTCCTGCTATTCTCTCCTTTAAAATGGTTTCTATGTTTTTCGAACCCAATGTGAGCTGAGGAGTGGGGAATATGAAAAATGTAGCTTCACTGACAAGTTCAAGAGGGTAATGTGTATTAAGAGACTGAAATTCAAAGGCCATGCACAAAAGCAACAGACAACCTTAAACACAGTATTTAAAGCAAGGGTTCTAGGGCCACACCACTTGGATTGGATTGTAACTCTATCTCTTATTAGGTGTGTGACCTTGAGAAGCAACCTAATCTTTCTGTTTCTCGGCTCCCTCATCTGTAAAATGAGGAGGATAATTATCATCATCAGTTTCTCATGAGAATAAATGAAAGCATAGATATAAAGGGCTTGGAAAAGACCTCCACTAATATAAGGTGTTAGTTTTAGCAATGATATCTGTATGGTTTCAGAGTTCCTGTCATCTAAGAAACAGTACGAGGAGACGCTGCAGCCTTAGCACAGCAGCATTGATGGGGACAGCAGGTATGTGAGATGGCATCTGACCACCAGGATTAGTCACCCCCGCAGATGCTTTAGAAAGTGGTGTCATGTGGGAAATTGCCTCTGTGCATTGTAGACTTCAAGTACAATGCCAGGAAAGCCGCCCCAGGGGTCACTGAACAGAAAAACTCATAGACCAACTAAAAATTTTCCCAGAGTATGGTTTATTAATCAGTTTGAAACATGTATTAATAGCTAGATGCAAGGGAAAATAGATGGGGTGAGTTAACAGTTAGGATAGAGTGTACCCAGGGTGGAAGATCATATGGCCTGAGTCCGGCAGTATGCAGTGTTTACATGCTCTCTTGAACTCTCTCTTCCCTGCAGATGGGATAATTGAGGCTTGAGCAAGGTGTCCTGAGTTAATGGCACACACTTGTTCTCTGGGAGAGACACAGGGTTATAAGAGATCCCCAATCAGCCCCCTGAGTAGCCATGGAATTTATCACGTTTCTGGGGCCAATGGGTGGCTGAGTCAAGCTCTTGGGTGTACCAAGTGTTCATGTGTATTTACGGTAACCTGAGTACTTGATGCTACTTGTATATTTGGTGTATTGTGGCTCATCCATACTTATGGTAACTTGAATATTTAGCACCCTGTTGGCTTATTATTTTTTAGTGCCTCAAGAACAGGTGTCCCCTGATCCTTCCATTCTCTTCTATGGATGTTTTATCCCCACTATTTTATTCACTAACTACCCTGACAAGCTTAAGGGTTGCATCCATCCCATTCGTCTTCCTTTTTCTATAGCAGAAAATTATTAAGTAATATAAAAAAGTGCACATGGAGCTTACCTATCGAGTGGCAGGCTTGAGGAAATACTCAGCATGTATGGTTTTCAGCTTTGACAAATGGCCTCTGAGCACATTTGGGGGCCACACAAAGAGGTCCTGATATTAGAATATCTAACCGTGACCCATCCAACAGTCTATATGCAGCACATAGTAAGTTTTCTATGACAGTTTGCCAAATCAATAAACGCCTGAAACTTTCATGCGTGAATGAATTCTTCATGGTACTTCTATAGCTATTCAAACTTTTCATTATGGTTTCACATCAGATATCTCCTTTAGTTTCCACAATAATGCTGAGTTACGTAGAACATGATCCATGTTTTACAGATGTGGAGCTGAAATCCTGAAATGTAACGTGCTTAAATTAACACACAGTTAGTCCCAGATAGAACAGATTCTAGAATGCAGATTTTCTAACTTCCAGTGTTCTTTGCACCATGGATCCTCCTTTTCTCTGTCTGCACAACCCCAGACATGTAGCAGGAGCTGTGTCCTCCTTGGCTGCACCAGTCAGGTCTCCTGGTTTCCTGTATATAAACCATGAACAATTCTCTCTAGTGCAGCTGTGACACTCAGGTAAAGATCAAAGAGTCAACACCTTACATGACATGATTATTTTGACTAATTTAAAAATACATCTATATTACTATATCCATTACCAGTGGCCTCTAAACATTTCCTGGAAAATGTGCAATACTGAAGTTTGTCTCCAAGAAGAGCAGCCAATGTTTATACTCTCCAAGCTTTGAAAAATAGGTTTGTCAACCGTAAGGCATTTAGAAACACAGCACCACTTCTTTCAACTTGGTATTTGGAAGGTTCTGCCGAATCCTGATACTCAGAACAATATTGCCAGATGGGTGCTGGCCACATAGAAGCCTTCCAGAATCCTTCACTGTTTAGATATTTTGGACAATAGAAGCACTTGGCAGTTCTAAGAGCCAGAATCTCGCTAAGTAACCCCACTAGGGAATTCACTCGCACAGGATGTAAATTTGGCCATCAACACCCCAGGAGGCAAGCAAGTGAAACAATACTAGCCCATAACAAACTCCCCAAAATAATGATCAAATAATTTCTGGAGAATGAGTTTGTGCTCTTTGTGCCTCAGAAGAATGTTTAAAAAAGAGAGAATAAGAAGAATAAGAAGCAGAAGATAAGAGCAGTGTGTGAGCCAGGTATTTTCCGTGGCTCAGAGGGCACTACTTGCAAAAAATTTTCTGGTATCAGTTGCTGGAGCCGACTGGCATACAGATGGCCGTCCCCCTGGGTGGGCGCCGACGGCTCCTATTCAAACTGGCTTCTGTGGTAGAGCCGAGAGAGTGATGTCTCAGGATTTTTTTTTTTTTTTTTTTTTGCCTTTAAGTTGCCAGCTGTAGCCATTGACTAAAGTTGTGAGGAGGCTGCTCTGAATTTAGTTTGGATTTCTCTAATTTTAGACACATTAAAGAGCCCAGGAAGGGATTTGTAATGGGTTACAGCATTCTTTCTTTCTCTGTCTCTCTCTCTTTATTTTTTGGCCA
The DNA here is from genome assembly GCA_963574885.1 of Lepilemur ruficaudatus. NCBI lineage: Eukaryota > Metazoa > Chordata > Mammalia > Primates > Lepilemuridae > Lepilemur > Lepilemur ruficaudatus. Next base: position 54,900 of record CAUYRT010003659.1, on the reverse strand, counting down.
GTGAGTGTCACACAGCTGTGTGTATGTGTTTATATGTGTAAGTGTCTGTGTGTGTGTGTGTGTGTGTGTGTGCGCGCGCGCATGCATGCACATGCAGAAAATAGAGAGATGGAGAGAGAAGAGGAGCATAGAGAAAGGAATTCTGAGTCATTACTTGCCATTTTTTAAATAGAAACAATAATAACAGTTTTTAAAATAAAATTAACAGTGAAATTTTAAGTGAAAATAAAAATTTGTATTATAATTGCATGTAGACATGCGCATTTTTCTCTATAAAATTCAATGTAATTTAGAATATTCAACAAATCCTAAACCATTTAATAAAATAATGAAAATATAATGAAAAAACATTTTCTCCCCACAAATTCTGTGTAATTTGGAATTTTACCAAACAATCTCATTTTCAGACCTTCAGTAATTTTCAAAAGCAGTAAAAAGTCTTTTGTCTGACAACATAAGAAGCAATTAACCCATGATAGGAGTACTGGGATGAAAGGATCTTGTTCTCATTCATTACACTGTTAAATATAATTTCTTTCAAAATGTATTCCATGGTAATATATATTTGAATCATCAAATCGTGTGTGCATGTGTATGCACACACACACGTGCATATACTCATATACTCAAACAGTAAGAGCCTGTACATATGATCATTATGTCACTATGCTCCGGTACTTTCTAAAAACATTTTCTTCGATGTTTTTAATAATTCCATTTGTAGCCCACCTACAGTTACCAACCCTAATTTCTGTACATAAATTATCTGCAGCACTGAAAAATAGCCCCCATGCCTTTTTTTTTTCTATTTTCAGACTTCTCCACTCAGGGTCTGCACTAATTTTTTAATTTGTTTTGCTCTTGATGAACATTCCAAGTATTCTTTCTTTCAGAGCATTCCAGTAATTTTATCACTTGAGCTCTATAGGGAACTTGAAAAAAGCTAAAACAGCTAGCACTGGGTAAACATGTATTTAAAAATTTATATCATTTTTCTTAAAATAATAATTAGCCACCATTTATCAGGCACCAGGAGCTCATTTTTCAAACATCTTTTCATTAAGTCTTTATAGAATTCTTGTATGATTGGTATTGTCAGCTATATTTTTATTTATACCTAAACTGAAGCATAGGGAGTTTATTAAGGAACTTTAAGGAAAGCTCAGAGCCGGTGAGTTACTGAGCAGAGCTCCTAAAACACTAACCCATGTTGTGTCTTTTGGAAACATACATTCTTTTATTTGTTCAAGCCATTTTGATTTAGGAAAAGGATAGTATAAACATCAGGGATAGTTAACACAAGTATGCATGTCGCTTCTATGTAGATTTTCATCAATATATAATCGTCAATAAACTTATATTGTAACATACCATAGCATCTATTTAGAAATGGCTTCTTTTGCTTTTGAAGATTTTTCTTCTTAATTTTAAACCAACATGCACCCACTTTAGTGCTATTACTATACTTTTAAGAACTAAGGTTCATTTTTTTATTGTTTTCTCTTTGGAAAACAGTGAAATATAATGTGATAGCCTGGTTATGCCAAGGATGCCTGTCCATTGTGGCAGATATATTCAAATGGCCCTTGAGAATTACTCTAAATTTCATCCTTGATTTTCTTAAAAACAATTCTCATATTTTGAAGAAATAAAAAGTCACATATGTAGTATCATTTTTCAAAGTGTTGAGTGTTAGGAAAATAAGTGTGCTTATTACATCTTCTATGCATAGGGAATAAAGGAGTGTAATTTGTTAATGACTCAAATATCTGTACAAGGGTTATTAAAACAGATAAGGCTTTAAAAGAAATTCCCTCCCACTCTCAGGGAAACTAGAGAGGGAAAACCTAGGCTATGATGTCTCTGATTGCTTCCAGCAAATTACAAGATCTTAAGGTAAAGCTTTTCCTACAAATGATGAAGGCAAATATTGACTTGTTATCATCTATTGGCAAGGTGTTATCACCTGAGACGTGAACATACTTATATTTTTCTATGGCAGCTGTATTAATTGGCTCCTTTGATTATGAGGTAATACTCTCCACATGACTAAATTAGCAAGCGGAGATAAGCTTAGAACAGCCCAAGTTTGTTTGTAATTTGCTTGTCATCTTTTTCAGTGGCTTTTTGAAACTACTGCAAATCGCTCAGTTGATTTTAATGCTTTTCTTCAATTGAAGTAGAATCATTAAATACTCTGGGCTTTTATTTTTACTTTTTTCCCCTATTTGATTTACTTGGTGATACTTGGATGCATCATGTGACACTGCCAATCACTTTTGTCAAGGTGGGGACATTTTCTTTCTGAAAAGGTGCCTCAAAACACCTCGTGTTTTCTGCCAGATTCTCCCTGTACCTCAATGCAGGAAAGCTGGCAAAGTTAATGAGCTATTCCAAGCAGATACACTGTAAGCCATGAATGAGGACTAAAAGCCATAAACATTAACATGGATTCATTAAAACCTGGCTTTCAAATGAATGCTCTGAATTTTTCTTTATCCAAATAAAGGTATTATCACTTAGGAAAGTCAAATGTCCCTTGTTGAACACTCAACTCTTAAGCTATAGTATATACTTTACACACTTAATGTTTCATCTGTAAAATGGATCACAATAGGTCTTCTATCATCTTTTCAAACCAATATATTTTATTTTTAAAGAGTCATCAGAGTTTTAAAAATCAGTCTTGTTTCTCAAATTAAACAGCCATTATAGAGGTCATTTATTACATTAAAAGGGGATTGAAATGAATGGTCGAACACTTTGTTTCCTTTCCATTATCAGATTTCTTCTTTCTCCTCCTCCACTGTTTAGCTTTCTAAGGCCAGTGGTTCCCAACCTTTTTGGCCCCAGGGACTGATTTCATGGAAGACAATTTTTCCATGGGTGGCAAGGCTGGGGGTGATGGTGAGTGATGGGGAGCGGCTGTAAACACAGATGAAGCTTCATTTGCTCACCCACCACTCACCTCCTGCTGTGTGGCCCAGTTCCTAATAGGCTGGGCCCAGTACCCGTCTGGGGGTCAGAGACTGCAGCTCTAAGCCATTCGCAGGCACCATTTACAGACACCTTAGATGCCGACTTATCTGATTTGTCTTTACTTTCTAGAGTCCTGGGCTCACTTTATGCTCTTCGACCCTCCTAGCTATCCTAACCCTTCCTCGTCCTCCTGTCTTCCCTAACTCTGTACATAGCTTAGCTGGTCAGTGATGACTGAGAGTTATTTTTGTTTTTGTGTTTCTTTTGTCTTGTTGAGGGGAGGTTTCTCAAAAGTGTTGGCCCTCCTAGAATTGCCGTTAATCTACTCAAGCACCTAAAATAAACATGTAGTTTTGTTAAAAGCACTGAGTTTACTAATATTTCAAGAGAAGTCACTAAACTGCCAATCTCCCCTTCCCACCCCAAGATTATTTCTGCTCCTAACTTCCGTCTAGATAGAAAGTTGGTAGTGATGCTAAACTGAGAAATCTGTTATTCCACTGAGTGTTGTGACTCGTTGCCATGCCGTCCAGTCATAGACATTTACTGTCAAAGTAGTTCATAAGCCGTAATCTTTTCTGTTCATTTTATGAAGACATGCTCTTGTCCTACTGATTTTGGACACTTACCCAGTCAGTGCCCTAAACCAAGCATTGCCTTGTCTAACTGTTTTGAAGTTTAAAAAACATTTTTTTTTTTTTTTTTTTTTTAGAGACAGGGTCTTGTTCTGTCACCCAGGCTGGAGTGCAGTGGTACAATCATAGCTCATTATAACCTCGAACTTCTCAGCTCAAGGGATTTTTCTGCCTCAGCCTCCCAGGTACTGGGACTATAGATGTGTGCCACCACACAGAGGTAATGGAAATCTTTTTTTGAGAGATGGGTCTCACTATGTTGAGTGGTAATATATTTTGGGAAATCAGCTCACTACAAATTGTGACTGTAAACATTGTACTGTAAATGCTTTGTAGTTTTCCCCCAATTAAAAAAAAAAAAAGATCTTAGGAAAAAAAAATACTGGGAAGTGAGAAGGCTATTAAAAGAGACCAGTAACATTTCATCTGGAGGAAAATTAGGTCATACTATTATTATGATTATACTATTATTTTTGTCTTGTTCTTTGGAAAGGTTTAGAGGAAGCTTTTGTGAGACACAGACATATAACAAGGGAGGGGAAGGCTGAATCTTTCAAGGCTGAAATAGGCATGATGATGCTATGGACAGAAGCATCCCCTAAAATTCATATGTTGAAGTCTTAACTCCTAATGTGATGGTTTTTAAAGGTGGGGCCTTTGGGAGGTGATTTTGTCATAAGGGTGGGGCCTTCATAATGAGATTAGTGCCCTCATACAAAAAGATACAAAAGAAATGATCTCTCTTTCCGCTATGTGAAGGCACAGCGAGAAGACTGCCATCTGCAAAACAGCAAGAGAACCCTCACCAGGAACTGAATCAGCCTGTACCCTTTCTTGCATATCTCAGCCTCCAGAACCTGAGAAATAAATTTCTGTTGTTTAAATCTCCCAGCCTACGATATTTGTCGTAGCAGCCCAAGCTCATGCATATGGATACCAGGAAGTTCCCCTGGTTCAAATATTCTCTGAAACCAACTAACTGAAGTGTCAGTTTAAAAGAGGTCTTTCTTTGGCCTACTGTGTCCTATGAAGGTAAAGAACAGGAAACTTTTAAGAAGTTATTTGTTACATTCATTAATATGAATTTGACTAGTTTAACAATCTCTTATTTCTCTGACAACTTTCAGAAATTAGCACTTTGGAGAATTAAACATTTTGGTCAGGTTGGTTTGAGAGGGAAATGGTTGTATATACAATGGGATGTCCTCTGGGATATTTTTTTTCTGTGGTCCATAAATTTAAGTGAGAACATCAGTTTAAAATAAAAGGTGCTGTTTAACTGTATGTTCTAAGTTTGGAGAGTTACTTGTAATTGGGACTAGCCACCTCCTTTTAAGACTTCCAGAGAAGCTCTGAAGCTCATCTTTCCACTTCACAATTACCTGCATCATTAGCCCTGTCATCATATTTATTGTCTCCCTGCCAATGTAAACCAAGAAATGGGAAATTGAAGTAAATTCAAGGAGAGTGGAATGTTCATACACAGAGCCTCTCTCTTCTCCTGCGGTGGAGGGGATGACGCTTCCTCTCCCCAAAATTAGAAGAGGAAGAACCTGAGAGATTAGCCTGTAACGTTTGTGGGGAACCAAACTGCCTCTTCCCTCCACTAAAGCAGAACTAGGGGTTCTCTCTCTGAAGAGTTGATCAGGCACTAGCCCTGCTCACTGCCTAATGTTCCTGAGGCCACAGAAGGCTCAGAGCAGAAAACTGGTACAACCAAGAGAGGAGAATGGGTAAAGAAGCCAGCATCTCGAGATACATGCATTTCTTATTGTTTAGTGGACATGGTAGGAGTGGCTGAGCCTGATCTACAGTGTAGACATCTCCGTAAAGCCAGCAAAGGGCTTCAGATTGGTTCATCTGTGGTAGGAACTAGGGAAGGGAAGGGTTGCAAGAGCCTGATCTCCCATTTCAAGAAAATGTGCATTACAGAGGTCCCCACAAAACTTCCTGCAGAAACCACATCTGGGCTCTAAGGGAGAGACATGTGTCATGCAGAGATCATTGCCAATGAATATGAAAGAAGTGGAAACAGAGAGTATCACATAGTTGCTCCGGAAATGAAGGCCATAGATTCAAAAATATGTATTTGCCTGTTTTCTTCTCCCTTTTCCCCATGCCATGGTTGGAAGAGCTAAAACAGTTTCTGGTAGGAGAGACAGCCTAGCTACTCCCACCCAACCTATATCAAAATTATATCCGGCTCCTATAGATTGGATTATTACTTGTTTGGGGAGAAGGAAGGAAACCTGTTTTAAATCAAATATGAGATGAACCAATTAAAGAAAAAATAGCAAATATTAAATACTAAAACCAAACTATTCAAATAACCCAAATTAGCTACAAGTATTTACTCCAGCCAGATGTCACTAAAAGAGACACCCCTCCGTGGGGAACAGAGGCTCAATACAGCACAGTAGGGGACATTTATTCAAAAAGTAAAACCACTTCTTTTACTGCCAAAAAGTTTAGACTTCTTACACATTGCAATGACATTAATTTTGGTACCATTGAGGATTGACCTGGCTCGTCTGAGATGCTGGGGTAGAGAGTGCATGTCTGGTAATCACACATCTCAAATGAACTGTCAGTTCCTTGTGGTTTATGTGCATTCTGCACCATGCAACAATCGCTATCGCAGCATGTACACACTGCACTGGCCATGGGTCAAAATTATACCAAAAATAATTCAACTTACACAAAAATAAAAATGACAGAGGCAAAGTTAGGAGTTGGAATATCGTCAAATGTGACTTGAGATCCTGAAAGAATGCAAACAGAGCCACTTATGCCAGTAGACAGATAGGAGCCTAATGGAAAGATGACAGGTGGACTTCCAAGGTGAGGATGTGGAAGAATGAGTCAGGGCTGTTGGAGCTAGTGCTAGCGATGTGCACCAAAGCCTATGTTCTCTTGGTCAGTTTCAGCAGACAGAAGAGCCAACTCTCCTTACTTGACTTAAGCAGCTTGTCCGGGCTACATATTGAAGAAGAATTTAATATTTGAATAATCCTTTCCGAAGGACTGACATATTAGTTATATATAAGTGTATTCCTATTTAGTTATAGCTAAATACAGTCATATAGTAGTTGTTGGATATTGCTCATAGAGACATACGGCAATCAATAGAAATAGTTAAACAGGCAGTTAAAAAGATGACTAATAAACATTGATATTCAATGTTTATTGAATGAAAGTATGATTTAATATTGAAATTATCATAGATTTAACTCCATTATTTTTAGAAATTGACACTATAGACTAAATTCTATGCTGAAAGGAAGGTGAGATTCAACTTCAATTTTTATCTAGAGGTTTTAATTTGCACCTGATTTCCCATTAGTAATTGTTTAATTTTTTTCACAAGCCAAGAAACAGTAAACATATAAATATCATGTTGATATTTATTAGTCTAATTAGTTGCACTTCCAAAATCCATTTAATATTCAATATTAAAAATTCCATGATCCTCTAAGGAAGAAATATCATCACCTATCATGAAATTAAGCAAAGCTTAGAAGATTACATAGTTTTTATTTTTTATGTTTTAATATGAATAATGCATATTAGGTATTAAATGGATTTGGATACAAGTGATTTTTAGAGCCTGCATCTTGTAAGTTAAGAAACAACCATTATAGTTTTCATGGAGAGCATCCGAGCTTATTGTTTTTATATCTCATCATGATGAAGTACTTTGAGTCATTAGAACTCTTCCCTCCCCCGCCGTCTGCATGTAAGATGCATGCATGCCATTTGACTGGAGTGCATTATGCACTGCTCTCCATGGGCCTGAATGGAAGGTCACTTTGACCTGCTGCACATTTTTACTTAAGAACTGCTTTTAACAATAAGCCACTAGCGTACTTGTTTCTGGACTGACTTGAGTTTTTGGCACAATATGAAAAGCATTTGGAAAGTGTAAGTAAAAGCCTTCCGTTTCAGAAGAAATAATGGCCCCATTTGCCATGGAAACCAGAGGACTTTATAAAAATGCACTCAACTGTTTTCTGTAGTGAGCCTAAAATTATTCTAAAAATAAATCGTATTCCTGGCATCTGCTAGCCAATGCACAAAGATTGCATCTCATAAGGTTTTCCCTCTCAGACAAAAATGCCATGCCATTCAGATATTTCATGTTTCCTATTGTTCAGAACGTATAAAGAAATATATGTGTTGTACAAAGTAGGGATTCAATGATGAGTTTTTAATTTAATAATTAAATTAAATGCCTTTTGAAAGGTAGCAGATAATAATTTGACTACTGCCTCTGAACTTAGACTGTAGTTAAGGAGACCAAATATAGGGCTTTTCTTCAAAATTAGAATGGGGCATATTAAAATTTTTGTCTTCTTTTCTACAGATAATTTTTATTTTTGCCGTGGGAAACTAACAAAATAGAATGCTAAATGATTACGAAAATTTTAGCAGCAAATATGAGTGAATAGAAACAAGGAGCCACAGTCTCTGATCCAAATGCCTTAGTTGAGAGGCAGGGTGAGGGCATGAAGCCACACACCTGCTCAGTTGTGGGTACCCAAGGCTGTTGCAAGGGAACCTAGTACTTAATTAAAGTCTAAAGAGCTCTCATGCTAGGAGGCAAAATGTTATATGTTACCTGGAAGACCAACCTGACGTGCAAAAAGTGTGACAGGCCAGAGCAAATAAAATCCCTAAAACGCAGTATGGAAAGAGGCAAGATAAAGTCCAGACAGGCAAAGTTCATGTTCATATCCACATGTCCTTAGTGGCTTAAGAATATAGTCAGAAAGTAATAGACTCACACTGCACAGACCAGGCCCTTGGTTTACATATATTCATTAACTCAGTTTTCTTTCCATTAATGTGCATCAAGTGCCTCTATGCTCCAGGTAGGAATAAAGAAATGACTGATCCCAACCCTCAAATATTTAATGCTCTGCAGTGGCACAAGGTACCTAAAACTCCTCAGATGTTACTATGAAAGGGAGAGAAAATTGCTTCTCTTAAACTCTGCTTGGAGATGTGACCAAAGAAGGAGATTTTGGCTTATTGGCTCCATTGTCCGTAACTCACAGGGCCGTAATATGTAATTTATTGTTTATACCAGGACACATTTGAGGGTGAATCAGGGTCTGTTTAATAACTTTCCTGGGATATAGGTGTGAACTGAGACTCCCTGGTAGATCAGTACATGTAAGTACTCTCTCTCTATATGCCTGATTATTTTTTGGAAACTAAACAATTTATCTGTATAATTGAACACCATTTTATTGTTAGAGATTCTTAAGGGCCTTTATTTTATAATTTGATTGGTAATGGATAAATTACTAAAATTTCATGCATTTAGAGCCTTGTGGGGACAATTGCTGACCCCAACTCTGGATGACCATAGCAGAGGTTTAGCCTGGCAGGCAAGCTTGTGTTTCAGGAGCATGGCTCCGCTTTGGTCAACACTTTTATGTAGAGTTAGGTGAAGTGATGGAAGACCTGCTTATGGTATTTGCCCATAACCCAGTGTCGGTAGCCTTAATGAGTCCTCTGGCTCCATGAAGTTATTAATAAGCTGGAGCAATGAGATCATTTTTTAAAAATGGTGCATTATGGAGATACATGCAAGGCAGCACTTAAATTTAAGCAAAAAGTAAATCTACTGCATAAATATGAGAAGGAAGAAATATAGCTAAACAGCAGCATCTGTCAAAGAACAAATACATCTTAGCTATTATTAATTCCTGCTCTGTGGTGTAGTATAGTATAAAACTTTAGCAGAGATTTGATAGAAGGGATTCTCATGCTTTAGCTGGATAATTGGGCAAGAATGTACCTTCCAAATCCCGAGATTCTATAGGCTTGGAATTGTGATAGCACAGCCTATATCTCATTCCTGTCTGTCCCCTAGTTAAAGATGGCCCTAAAATGTATTTGTTGTATAAATCAATAGATGCATTATAAACTCTGAGCGCTTAAATGATGGAGCTGACAGATCTGTAGAAATCTGCATCATCTTTCACTTGTACCCCATCTTTCCCCTTAACTGAGATCTTCATATCCAATCTCCCACCCTCTCATTGTCTGTTCTCATTCCTTGCTTTATAAACACGGAAGATTGCGACGCAGCCTACAAAACCAAGAAGGACTCAGTAATGGGAAGGAAATTCTTGTAAATGAGAAATGAAATCTTCTTTTCTCTCTATGCCAATGCATTACTTACATAAGATTTATCAAACATATCTAGAAGATAACCAGCAACCTCACCTCACAGCTAGTGAGCAGACTGGTTTGAACAAGATTTTCCTGGAAAATCTTGTTATCCACACCCATATTTACTTTTGTTTCTCCTGGAGGCAGAATGTTGCTGGCAGATGCAGGCTGAGTGTTTATGTTGTATTTATACACATCCAGGAGAAGAGAGGGAGTGTTTATGTTTTCTGATCCATTCCATCCCCTCATGAAATTTAGAGATGCTGTTTTATCTTCTTTTGCCTATCTTAAATTCTCCTTCAATTAGCCAGTAGGCTGAGGAAAATGCAGATGACTAGGGTTTGAATTACTTTGCTGCCCTGTCATACTGCTTAAATCCACAGGATAACTACCCCTTGGTCATTGGCATTTCACATTACGCCCAGCTGGACTTAGCTAGTCTAAGAGCAATAACTTTCTCTTTAGTGATTGTTGTTTAAAGATAGAGTATTAAAAGCCTATGTGTCAAAGCAGTTTAAAATTATATTCTATAGGTATATATCTATTAAAAACTAGGAGCAGCATTTCATCTATAAATGAGTGATCATTTAATTCTAGAGATGATAGAACTCTGGTTATAGTTATTCTTAATGCAGTAGTTTAAAATTGTTCTACCAGACTCTGCTGTAAAGTAAACTTCTGTCAAGTAGTTCTATTATCCCCAAGATTTCTATTATTTAATGTGAATTGCTTTTTTCCTGATATTTAGAAAAAGTTAAGTAGGTATTGTTGTGAAGAGATGATAGAATTTCATCACTGCATCGACAGCCCTTATTTAAAATCCACACATTTTAAAAACAATTTCAAACCCTCTAAACTCTACAAATCTGTGTATGTGTGTGTGTGTATGTGTGTACTGTTCTGATGATTAGGTGTTGCAATCATCTGTCTATCCAGTTCTGTCAAAGACTATCCATTTATTTTATAACAATATATTTAGACAAGAAAGAGACATATATGTAGCTGAGCTCTGAGACATCCCATTCTTACTTATGAATGGAGACTCATCTCCCTGTTTGCTGGAAGAACACATTTGAATATAGGACATGGAAAACTAATGAATGTGCCTACTCTCAAAACAAATTATTTTTTAGTTTGTCCAATGATGAGTAAACTTATTGGCTGTGAATGACATGTTAGTAGAAAGAAATTTAGCAATGTGTTGATCAGTTCTAAGCATGCATTGATCTCTGAAGCCTGGAAATGCATATTGACACTTCTTCTAAATTCATATAGTCAATATCACTTGAGATATGTGCATTTGTAATTTTTGGTAAATTTGGACTCTCTTAGGAATTAAAGTAGATATGGGCATTTTATTGACTTGAACACCAAATGTGGGTTTGCTTTGGCTAGCTGACCACCAGGTGGGGACGTGATAGAAGGAATTCAAGCACAGTACACAGTAGGTGCTCAACAATTACTTGGAAAAATTGTTTAATGTGTCCTAATTTACTGTTTTTGTTTCTGATAGCTCTTCTTCTTTTTTTTTTTTAACCACTCTTCCTTGGAAGATATAACAAACATAAACAAGCACAAGCTTAGAATAATGTCTGTCTTCAGAGGGACAGAAACATATTTAACACCCTTAGGCAATAGCCAACTAAGCTACACATTATAACCATGTAGATTTAAGTACACATAGGGTTTAAAGTAGAAAAGATGGTACTAAGTTTTCTTTGAAGACTAGAGAATTTTCAGATAATTTGAAACACCATTAGATGGGCAGGCCGCTCTGAGACTTTGGGCAAATTACTTAATTGTTCTGTGACTCATTTCTTCATCTTAAAATGGGGCAAGTGGTTTGAAGAACGTACATTCGGTTACTGTTATTTCTGTCACTTTCCAACTTTTTCCAGTTCTTTTATGGGGAATAACGAGTTTATGATTTTTTGGGGGATGGCAGATATTTGTGAATACATTCATTTCCGGATAAGTAGAAGAAAAGCTCCGGAATTTTTTTTTTTTTTATGCCGGTGAGGGAGAAAAAATAAACAGCTTGAAAAATGCGATCATTAAAAATTTGGAAACTAGTATTGCCTCCTTTCTACATCAGCAAAATTATGCTTGTCACAGACAGTCTGTTCCAATGAATGCTTACTTATTTTATAGCGACATTGTTGAAGAATCTGCCAAAATTTCCTGGGTGCTAAGCTTTAGGCAGTGTAGTGAAGTAGTTAAATGTGAGAGAAAAAAAGACCCAAAACCCTGTAGCAGTAACTTGCAACTAGGTGGACTATGTCGCCTGAAGGGAAGCCAAGACTAAGGAGGAGATTAAGGATAAAATCAAGCATTTTCTGTCAGAGTGTGCATCATCAAGAAATTAAGCGGGTCTTGCCAAAAAGCTTCTTTTTCAAACAGTTTTTAAAAATCAGACTTCATTCAGTAGTTTACTTTCTTCCGTTTTTTTTTCCTTATTGAAGTATACTTTACATATCATGCCTTTACTCCATTTTAAGTGTACAATTAAATGATTTTCAGTGAATTTACAGAGATGTACAATTAATCACATAAATCAGTTTTAGAGGAATTCCTTTCCCCTATTGAGACCCCTAATTCCACTCCCCGACTACTTTCCAAGCATGTCCCACCCCTCCACAGTGCCCACCACATGGGCCCCACTTGTACTTGCCATCAAACTGGTATTGACTGATTAACGCTATGGTGCTCAAGTGGTGGGAGTGATCACTAGGGATTTGGGGGGTGGTGGGTAAATCCACATCTGAGCGAAGTAGTTTACTTTCTTTTTGTCAACTGTTAGCTTTATAAGGTACAGAGCCACACAGTGCTCCAGTAAATGCTTCTTTTGCATGAACAGAATTGGGAAATAGTCCTTCTTTCCTCAATGGTGCTTTGCAAAGGAGTGCTGGGAATATTGTCTTTCGGTTTCTGATTTCAGGACACTGGGGCCATAAATTGGAATTTGTACGGGGAAGTTTAACTTTCAACCTAAGCCTTTTAACACACGGGAATGCAGGTGGTTTCAGTGGGTAAAGGGACAAAGTTTATGCTTCGACTGAAGACTCTATGAGGTGTTGCACAGTTTGAGTGCTGGAGAGCACAATTCAGAAGAAAGCAGAGATGAAATAATCAGAATGGGTAAATGCTGCTTCCACCCTTGGTGGGCGGAGGGTCACATAGAAAACATTTCCTTAGTATAAAATTGCTAAATCTCCAGGCCTTAAACTTCTTCTTTAAAATTTATTTTTGTTTTTTATTAACTTTTCTTTTACATTTCAAATTGATACATCATAGTTGTATATAATTTGGGGGCACTTGATATTTTGGTATACGTATTCAATATGTAATGATCAAGGTGGGGTCATTGGGCTATCTATCGCCTCAAAAATTTGTCCTTTGTGTTGAGAACATTACAATTCTTCTCTTTTAGCTATTTGTAATATATTATTAATTATTGTTAACTGTAATTTTCCTACTGTATTGACTCGAACTCATTCCTCCTAGCCAATGTAGTTTTGTGCCCATTAACCACCTTCTCCTCTTCCCCTCTCCCACTCCCCTTCCCAGATGCTGGTGACCACCATTCTACGCTCCACCCCCATGAGATCCACTTTTTTTTAGCTCGTCTATATGAGTGAGAACATGTGATATCTGTCTTTCTGTGCCTGGCTTATTCCAATTAACTTATATAATGTCCTCCAGTTCTACCTATGTTCCTGCAAATGACATTATTTCATTCTTTATTTATGGCTGAATAATATCACATTGAGTATAAATACCATATTTTCCTTATCCATTCATCTATTGATGGATACCTGGGTTGATTCTACATTTTGACTATTGTGAATAGTGCTACAACAAACACGGGAGTACAAATATCTCTGATTTCTGTTCTTTTGGACATATTCCCAGTGGCAGGATTGCTGGATTATATGATAGTTCTATTTTTAGTTTTTTGAGGAACAGGGCATTTCACAGAGGTCATGTAGGGCTGTGAAACCAAGAACTCTTAACACTATGACCAAAGATTGTAGTTCTCTGTAGGATGCCATAGCACTCAATAGTGCTGTTTTTTGTGAAGATATAAACTTTAAAAAAATAAAAAAAAAGAACTAAAAGGCCTAAACTCCATCTAAACCATTGATAATGGGGAATTGCAACTAGGAAACTGGGTTGAGAAAAACAGCCCTTAAAAGTTGTATAATGACCAGTAATATAAATGTACATGTTAGACAGAAAATAATTACAGGGAAATATTATATTTTGTACCTTAAATAGCAAAATAATTTAGCTCTTGAACTCCTTCAACTTCATTTTAATTTAAACTATGTGAACCCTAAATTGTTCTAATTAAAGCCTACCATTAACTTTTAAATCTTAACTTGGCATCAAAAATCTGGCATACAGGGATATTAAATATTTTTACCCAGTCATACATGATCAAATTACTTTGTGAGATGTTTTTCACCAAAAACAAGATGAGCTAAGGCAATAGATGATGTGATCTGCATGATTTTTGGTAAGCATATTATGCAATTGCAAAGAGCAATTTGTGTCATTTATTTTTTAATTGGGAAAGAAAGTAAAATGTTTCCATAGTTTCTAGGTGCAGATGGGATTCTGGAATCTCTGCAATTGGCAGAAGAGGAGGCTCTGGAAATGCATGTGGTGGGGGAGGGATGCTTTTGGCTGTGGAAACAAGTACGGAGTCGGAGTGAGGGCCAAAGTGTGAGGGCCCGACTGCTCTTGTGCTGAGTGGCACACTCACGTTAAGCTCTAACTTTCTTAGCCTGGACCACTGTCTTCAGCATTTCTTTTTCTTTTTTTTTTTTGAGATAGAGTCTTGCTCTGTCACCTGCTTAGAGTGCAATGGCATCATCATAGCTCACTGCAACCTCAAACAATTTTTTATTGATAAATGTTTACCGAATATCTCCATATACAAGATCCTTTGAGAAATACAAAGGCAATAAGTTGTGCTGTGTTACTCAGATGGCATATAGTAGAGTCGAGGTGAAAAGAGATATGTACATGAAAAATATTAATAGCTCTGAAACAATATAGTGTGTACATACCCAATTAAGACTGCAAGGATGATTGTTACCACTGGGAAAGGCAGCCTCCTGCCCGCAGTCTGGTGATACCTCCTGTTCACATAGACTGGGCCGTGGGCCTGCAACATTTCCTTCCTGAGAGATAAAGAGCCCTCAGTCTGGGCTGAAGAGCCCGCCGTCTCGTGCAGGGATATCTTCCTATGCTCTGGGCTCAGTGTGAACGCCTGAGTTCTGCCTAAATGCCCACCTGGATGGCCCTCAGACTTGCTGTATCTCAGCAAGAGGAGTGAGGATCCTTCCACTGCAGCATGAAGTGAGATGTGTGGTGGCTGCAGAGTGTATCACTGTCCCGGGGGGACCCAGCGTGGCAGGGCGCTGGATCTTAGGCACACTCTGTCTTCTCTCTCTCTGTCAGTAAACGCTGTACTACTTGAAATGTTTCCAGGTGTCTTTTCTCAGTGACCTCACATCATGAACTAGTCACTTCCTGGGATGACACTTATCTGCCTTTGAACCTCCACACCACTTGCATCCATTGTATTCCATCCTGCAAACGGAGCATCTGGAGAGCAGGCAGGGAGATAATCAGAGGCCAGCAGAGGGTAGGATCCATTCAGCTCCAGGGATCCAGGAGGATGCCTTGGGGAGGTCAGCTTTGAGCTGTACACTGAGGATGGGGTGGATTTTGATAAGTAGAGAAGGACTCAGAGGCCCACCCCTCCAAGTTATTTGTTTGCCACATGGAAATGCATAGAGAATGGGAATTACAGCGTGTGTGCAGAGGCTGGAGCAAAGGTTTGTTGGGAAGGGAAAATTTCTATAGCAAATCAATGGATTGAAAGGTTAGAAAAGTAGAAGAGAACTGAGATGATGACATTATAGTCAGCTTGAAATTGATCCTCTAGATCAGTAAAAATGGCAATAGGGAAAATGCATCAGGGAATCATTTTCAGAAGACAGATGCCCAATTGCCAGGTAAGGATTTCAAATGGGGTGCAGGTTTAGACTGAGAAAACTCCCCAGGATGGATGTTGATGCACTCTAATGATAACTGAAAATATCTTACCACTGGTACAGCGTGAGCCCTGACCCCTCAGAGTGGGGGCAAGTCAGAAAGAATGTGAGTCCTGCTACACCCCTGGGCAAGGCAGGGCAATCCATACTTGGACTTTTGAACTGCGGAACGATGAAATTCATGTGCTTTGTGGAACACGAATAAACCACAGTGGAAGGATGAAGAGGAACAAGGCATCCAATTTGGTTCACATGCTGTTTGAAACCATGATATATTCAGGGACTCAATTAGGGTTGTAGCAGCTGGAATATAAACAAAGAGAGAAACATGAATGGATTTGAAGATGAATTAGTGTTAGAAAGATGGGGGAAGATAAAGTTCTTTCTGAAGATTGGAGCCTCTTTACAGGGGAAATTACGATACCATTAACAGAAATAGTAGGCATGTTTTAGGTATGTTCAGGTAAAGGAAAGAAAAGTGATGTAGGGGTTAAGATACAGTGTCAGACAGACCTGGATTTCAATCTTGGCTCAGCCTTTTTCAAACAGTGCATCCTCAAGCATGTTTCTGGACCCATTCTATTAAATATGATTAAATTGTTTCATCTGTAGTCTGTCCCTCATGGTATTGTGGAGTTGTGTTAGTCAGGGTTCTCCAGAGACACAGAATCAATAGGGGATGTATGTCTTTAAATGTATATTTTTTCTATGTTTCTCTATTTCTTTCTATCTCTTTATCTATCTGCCTATCTATCAAGAGAAATTTATAAGGAATTGACTTAGGCATTCACAGAGGCTGACAAATCCCGCAACCTGTAGGGTGAGTTGGCTCAAGACCCAGGAAGATACGATGCTTTAGTTCAAGTCTAAAGGAAGGCAAAGAATGATATCCCAGCTCAACGCAGTCAGGCAGGAAGAGTTCCCTCCTATGTATCCTTTTTTTCTATTCAGGCCTTCAACTGACTCCTCACTCACATTGGGGAGGGCGATCTGTTTTACACAGTGTACCAATTCAAATGTTAATTTTAGCCAGAAACACCTTCACAGACACCCCCAGAGTAGTGTTTGATTCTGTAGCTTATTGACACATAAATTTAACCATTACAGAAGTCAAGTAGTGTAATACATATTACAAGGCTCGGTAGAGTGAGTTATATAGCTAGTGTGTTACATGTAGTAAGTGCTCAATAAAGCTCTTTGTTCAGGATTTGAGAAATGAAGCATTTTGAGTCATTCTATCATACTAAGATGTTAGATTCATAGAATGAGAATAATGAAATTTTTAAAGAAATGAGTATACAATCGTTTGTTGAATAAGAGAAGAAAGCACAAAGTGAAAAAGTGAATGGAACTTTATTGAAGTTTCAAGAACCAGGGAAGGTCAGTGGTGCTGGATGACAGAACACAAAACAAGGAAAGGGCTTCTGTTTAGAAATTAATCTATTGCTGGTGATTTTGGGAGTTCAGTTTCAACTGGCTTAAAGAATTATTTTGAAATGCTTGCAAGATCAAGAGGCAGTCAATTATGAAGATGTATTTCCACAAATCACCATGCTTGCTCAAGAAACTTACAATGGGCATTATGTTACTTTTCTAGGACTGCATAACAAAGCACCACAGACCAAGAGACACAAACAACAGAAATTTGTGGTTTCATAGTTCTGAGGCCATAAGTCCAAGATCAACGTAACAGCAAAGTTGGTTCCTTCTAACGGTGTTGAAGGTCATAAGGACATAATCCTATTGAATTAGGAGCCCACTCTACTCCAGTATAACCTCATCTTAACTAATTACATCTACAACCATCCTATTCCAGAAAGGTCCTATCCTGAAGTACTTGGGGTTAGGACTTTAACACATGAATTTGGGGGGTACACAATTCATCCCGTAACAGATATGATTCTTGTCTCCAAATACGTAAAGTGTTGCTTAGGAGTAATCTAGTTTTTTGTGTGTTTATGCAAAAGGCAGAAATGAGAGGAAGGGAGAGTAGGACAGAGGAAAGGAGAGGAGCCAAGAGAGGCAGGGGAGAGAGAACTTCAGACAGGCACGTTATTCTGGTGTAGAAGGAGTAATTCTCAAGGGAGTACTATTTTGGCTCCCATGAGACATTTGACAATATCTGGAGACATTCGAGATTGTCACAACTGGGTTATAGTAGGTAGAGATCATCCTATAGTGTACAGGACAGCTTCACATAACCGAGAATGACCAGCCCAAGTTGCCAATAGGGCCACAGTGGAGGTACGGTGTGCTACAGGGCATTTAGGAAGTCATCTTCCTGCACCAGTAGAGTTTAAGGTAAATGATTCTAAAATATCTTCCAACACCAAAATTTTCTGATACTGACTTTTCTTGGAGATCGTCATATCATTTAGAATTGTTTCTTTTCTTTATACTATCACATTGTGGTTATAATGATTAATGCTATCAGCATTATCTATAATTCATTAATTTAACCACCTTAATCATCTTGATGGCTGAGTCCAGTCCTCTCTCTGATGTTGAACTTATGTCTCTTCATTTCATCCAGATGAATAAACTACGTGTCAGACACTTTTCTAGGTCCCAGATATACAAGTGAGAATAAAAGGGGCAAAAGCCTCTGTCCTCTTGAAACTTACATTCCAGTGGGGGAGGAAACAATAAATGAAGGAGTGAATGAATGAATGAGTACAACATATAGCAAGTCTGGGGGTGATAAGGGCTGAGGAGAAAAGTACCTCTGAGAAGAGGGATACAAGTGCCAAGGGTGAGACAAGACTCGTTTTAAATGGGGTGGTGAAGGATGATGTCATTGGTAAGGTGACAGGAGCAGAGACCTAAAAAAGAAGTGGGGAGTGAACCATATCTAGGGGAAGAGTAATTTCCCTGAATGCCCCAAATTCTAAAGGAAAGGAGAGTCTATGTCATGGCCTGTTTATTTAGCAAATATACATACATATATATAGCCAGACACAGAGAGGGTAGACTCCATAGCTGCTGTCAAGCACCCGGAGAGCTCTTAATCATGTTGTCCGTTCTTCTACATCCCAAAATGTTCTTAACTTGGTTTCAGATTTCAGAATTTCTATAGAAACAGAGTTTCTGAATTTCAAGGAAAGCACATTTCTGGTCCACAATGGGATTTTTTTTCTTCGATCTCTTTTTTATTGCTGAGTTCTGCTGATGAAATAATTACAGATGATGCAACTCTGGTTTGCAAGCTTCTTGCAGGCAAGCCTAAGCCTTTTCAACTCAAGAGCTCCTGTTTTCAAAGGTCTGTAATGAATGAGGAAAGGAATTGTAGCCATATTGACAGATGTTTGTTTTATTTTTTTATTATGAAAAGTTGCACGTATGCATAAAAGTAAAGAGGAGGTGGTATAATAAAACTAACACCTTTTTCCAACAATTAAAATTTCGTAATATTTCCAAGTAATTTATAGAAATGTGGCCGATGGAACACAGGGGATTACCCCTCATTTCTGTATTTTCTAGAAGTGAAAATTAAAAAGAAAAGTAACGTAAGTAAAACTTCCTCTCAGTTATGGTGGTCTTTAATGTTGGCTTGAAGCCCTATGTTTAGAGACATTCTTCTCCCCAAAATAGCTCAAGTATTACTGGAAGGGATCTGGGTGTCATCTAATGAGAATAAATTACCCTACAGCCCTTGTATAGACAATGAGAATATATACATAGTCTAAGGAAAAGTGTGGGCCTCTCTCTCTCTCTTTTTATTACCTTGATAGTCACTTTTCCTTTTAGAACATTTCCCCTACTCAGACCTTCTGTGAGTGTGTGCTGTGACTTGGTTTTTTTTGTGTGTAATTATACAGAGTGGGGATGAGGGAGAAAGATCTGACAGGGAGATGTCTTCAAGTGCCCCTTGCTCCCTAAGGAAGCCCCGTTCACTACTCAGGATGTCTTTTCTGTGACCCTCTATAAACTACAGAGTATTTCTCTCTCTAAGGGTTCATTGCAGCCTGACCTCTCCTTGCAGGTCACAGAATCAGGCAGTTCACAAAGAAACCGTGCTTCGGGAGTCATGCGTGCTTCGCAGGCAAAATAAATGTAATCACTGTGGAGCTTGGGTCTGGGCGGAGAGAGATTCTTAAGCAAAATGTGAGCTATTCTACTTGTTATTTAATAGTCACAAAATTTTAAAAAAATGGAAAGAGAATGATCATAATTCTAAGTGAAACTTTTTAAAAACTAATACATGAAAATGTCTGGAGGAAGTTTTTGTGGTTACACATGGAACTCAATTCAGGGCATTCAATTTCCAGTCTTTAAACCGTAAGCATCAATAACTCACATAATAATGGACTCAAAGATTAGTAATAAAATGTTTGTAGTACATCTTCTCTCACTTTATGGAGGCGCTGACCTTTGCCGTAGTGGGAAGACCGAGCAGTTTGCCCTCATCCATCCCCTGGACTCAACATTATGGACAACTACACACAATTTAAAGTATCCTACATCTAGAGTCCATTCCCCACTCCATTGTCACAGTATTCAGTTTCTTAGTAATATATAGGAACCACTTTACTCTGCATGGTTGGAGTTGCTATTTTATGTTTGGAAATGAATTATGTGTCAAGAACAGTGTGAATAACAAATATTTGTGTTACTGCCCAACTGATAATCACACGCTCTAAAATCTGTGCAAATATCATGAACATTGAAACTAATTTCTCAGCAACAAAGTTAAGTCCAAAAGTAACATCATCATTTTAGAGCCATTCCTTGGCTCTAACATGAAGCCCTTTATGCTATTTATCTCCACGATCTTCTCCTTTTGAGTAGACTTTTTTCCCCTCAAGACAATTGGCAGGTAATAAATAACAGCAATGGGCATTCAAATCATAGACAGCTAATTGTCCTGATTTAGGAGCAAAGTAACATCTGCATTAGTATGGGAAAAGGCTTCAGATAGGTTAATATTAACCGGGAAAAATTCTAGAAGAGAAATTGAACAGGAAGGTAACATACTGGTAATGAAAATATAAATCCAGTATTTTAATAGAAATGCTAAAATTTTGGACATAGAGGGAACCGCAGAAGTTTTCTGGCCCAAATGCCCTATGTACAGGTGAGATAATTGAAGTCTAGTGATGTTAAATGATTTGCCAAAGTACAGCCTGATGGCTCAAAATGACTGCTAACCAAATCTCTCGATAACTGCTATTTTTCACTCTATCACTTTTCTGCACACTGATTTATCTGAGTGATGGTGATACAATGGATAACTCACATCCAGATGAGACTTCTGATAAAATTTTTACTCTCAGTTGAGAAACTTCTACTTAATTGAATTTGGAAGAGTAATTTTGCTCTTGCTCTGAGTATATGTGTGTGTGTGTGTAACACCCTTATTGAGATACAATTCACATTCTGTGAAATCTACCAATTTTAAGTGTAGAATTTAATGTTTTTTAGTGTATTCACTATTGATAGGCAACCATCACCACAATCAACTTTAGAACTTTTTTATCACACCAATTATTCTCCAATTCTTTCCTTCCCTGCAGGCCTAGATGACAACTAATCTATTTTCTGTCTGTATAGAATTATCTTCTGGACATTTCATAAAAATGGAATAATATAATATGTGGCATTTTGTGCTGGCTTCTTTCACTTACCATAATGTTTTTGAATCTCATCTATGAAGTATATACTTCATTTCTCTTTATTTCTTTATAATATTCCATTGTGTGGCTATGCTACACTTTATTTAGCCTTTCCCTCAGCTGCTGGAAATTGTGTTTTTCTCCCCATTTTTTTTGGCTACTAAGAATAATGCTTATTTGAAAATTCATTTACAAGTTTTTATGGGGACAAAGGTTTTCATTACTTTTGATTATATAGCTAGAAATGGAATCACTGGTTCCAACCACATGTTTAACATTGTGAAGAACTATCAGACTGTTCTTTGAAGGTGATGCATCATTTTATATTGCTACCAAACATGTGTGAGGGTTTCAATTTCTCCACATCCTGTCACTTTCTGGATGTGAAAGTGAACTAAAAATGTTCAAATTTTGGTGAAGTCAATTTATTTCTGTTTTTCTTTTGTTGTTTGTGTTTTGTTGTCATGTTTAAGAAGAACTGTCTAACCAAAGGCCACAAAAAGTTACTCATTTTTTCTAACAATTTTGTAATTTTAGGTCTTGAAGTTACATCCATGATCCATTTTGAGTTAATTTGTGTGTATTCTGCAAAGAAGGGATTCAAATTCATTTTTTTTGCATGAGAATATCCAGTTATCCTACCCCATTTGTGAAAAGACTATTCTTTTCCCATTGAATTGTTTTGTTACCCTTTTCAAAAACCAATTGAACATCAGTGTAATGATTTATCTTGCACTGTGAATTCTATTCTATTTATTTCATATATATTTCCATATATATGGCTCCTTATGCCACTACCATACTGTCTTGATTACTGTAATTTCATAGTAAGTTTTGAAATTAGGAAGTGTTAGTTATACCTTATTCTTCTTTTTCAAGATTATTTTGACTATTACGGGACTCTTGAATTTGCATATTAGTTGTAGGATCAGTTTGTCAATTTCTTCAAAGATGCCAACTGGGATTTTAATAAGGATAGTGTGAACTGTATCCTTTAATACGGATAGTGTAGAAATATTAAAATGGAGTATTTACATTTTAATAATATTAAATCTTCTTGTTCAGGAGCCCAAGATAATTTGCATTTATTTAGGTCTTTTTTAATTTCATTTAATGATATTTTGTAATTTTCAGAGCATAAACTTTGCACTTCTTTTGTTAACTTTTTTCCTAATACTTTATTCTTTTTGGATGCCATTATAAGTAGCCCTGTCTTACCAGTTTCATTTTCAGATTATTCATTGCTAAAATATAGAAATAGAATGACTATTGCATATTGATCATAGAGCCCTGCAATCTTGCTGAAGTTGTATATTTTTCTAATTTTTTAAAACAATTTCTTAAAATTTTCTCTATGCAAAATTATGTCATCTGCAAATAAATATAACTTTACCTCTTCTTTCAAGTCTGGAAGATTTTATTTAATTTTCTTGCCAGGCCAGGACCTGCAGTACCATGCAAAATAGCAGTGGTTGGGGGCAGATGTCCTTATTTAGGTTTGGCATGTTCTTCTTCAAGGCTACATTACTTGTTGGAGACCTTTGTTCTTTTTAATTACAGATATTTACATTACTCTATCTGTACCAAATGACATACTTGTGTGATTATCGTAACTTTATGGTAAGTCTTGAAAGTGATCTTATTTGAGTCTTCCAACTTTATTTGTTGGAAATCTTTATTTCAAGATTTGTTTTGGCTGATACAGATCTCCTCATACTTTTAAATAAACTTGTCCTTTCCTTTAAAAACAAAGCCAGTTGGTATTTCAATTGATACTACATTGACTTTATAGATCTATTTGGGGAGAGTTGACATTTATTAATGCTGAGTCTTTAACTCATGAACATAGTGCATTTCTTCATTTATTTAGATTTTCTGTTTCTGCTTTTGTCAGTTGTGGTAACTTTTGTCATTCAAAGCATCTGTTCTTTTCATCTTGTTAGGTAGACATCTAGGAAATCTGGGTTTTCTAGGGATGAAAGTGAATGCCACTGCAGTTCACCCCACTCCCCAAACAGGCTTTCAATCTAAGCTGTTATTGGCATAGTGTTAGTCATAATATCTCTATATTATCCTTTGGTTTACTGTAGTATCTGTAGTCATTTTTCATTTGTATTCCTAATGTGATTATCTGTGTTTTCCCTCTTTTCTTGACCAATTTTGATGAGTGTTTTAATTCTTAAAAGCTTTTTAATGAACCAATATTCAGACTTGTTAATATTCTCTATTGTTTCCACTTCCCTCTGAACTCTTTGCCCCATCCCGAAAAGAAACAGATTGGAGCTCTCTGAAGTTCAGAATCTCCACTTGTGTCCTAAGAATGGTATTCTTTGCTTCTTTTGATACCACTAGAAAGATTCTTACTCTTGCATACTTCAGCAATATCCATGAGATAGATCGTATTATTGTTAAAAAAAAAAAAATACTACGTCATCTGCAGGATGGTTCGGTATATTTCTTTGCACTACTGATGTAAGTCTTAACTCTTTGACTTCTTTTGGTCAATGGAGTGCACACATAAATTTGGCAGAAGTGTCATAAGTCACCATATCTCTTTCCTCTGTCCCAAGATAGTCAATGTCTCTGATAGAAACCACTCCATCTCACTCAGCCCTGAGGTGAAGGTGAGGTGGGGAAGTGGTCCCAGCTAACCACACTGGTGAGCTACAGAGAGAAAAGCCAACCCAACAATAAATCCAACAAACATGTAATGATGACAAAAATATTTGTTGTTAGTTTGGAATTGTTACACACCATAATGTAACTTATCCCAGCTGGTCAGAATCAGTTGATGCCCATGAGTTCTGGGTTTTACACAGAAATGAGGTTATGGGTCTTCTCAGCAACTCTATGTTGTACTTCATCTTCTAGAGAAGAACTATTTGTTTCCTGAGACCTCACTCTCTACTGAAAGCTAACTATAGACTTGTTGGCTCTTATCCTTCATTCATTGAGTTTTAAATCCAATCCAAGAGACTGATCTCGGGTCATTTAATGAGATTTGAACTTTTTTGTTCTTATCCACCTATTACTGCAAGCAACTGGGTTTGCAAAGAATGTTGCTTCTCCAGAATAAATTAGCTTTGGGTTGAAACCAAGTTTAGAAAGTCAATCTGGTAGGAATCTCTTTGTGGAAAAGTTATGAATAAGTGTACAAATCAGAGTGTGATATGATATACATTCATGAATACCACTGTGTTTTCCCAAATACACTGCAATAAGAGAAGAAATACAAAATTAATAATTTTTCCAGGTAAGCAATAAGAGAAGAAATACAAAATTAATAATTTTTCAAGGTAAACAGCTTCATATATAAAAGGTAGAACACATATTTAGTCTAAGAACAAGTTAGCTACTACCTGTTCAATGAACCAACTAATCTCAGAATATGGATTTCCCATTCACACTATTTTTTTTTAGCGGATACTGTCCTGCTTTTTAGATTTAATAAAGAAGAGTGTGCAAAAAAATTGAGTTTGTGGGAAGGTTTCAAATTGTACTCTTCTAAATTCAATAAAGGAAAGTGTATTCCTTTAAATGACATAACTAGTTACCAACAGGCTGTCTGCAGGGCTCTTGTACTGTTGGTCAGTGTAAACTGTAAATTTAGACACTGTCCAGTCGCTCAATCTTTTGTACTCGTTTATTTGAGTGAAGCTTTCTCAAAATTTTCTTTCTTTGTTTCTAAAATTAGCCAATAATTCAGAAAAACATTATTATTAATACATATCTGATCAATATTAACATATTTGCTACTTACAGAAAATTCTATTCTATGTTCTTAATTTTAATTTTATTTAAAATTTTCTTTCATAGAATCTGAAAGAACAGAGTACTGCATAGGGAACTATGTGATTTTTTTTTTCATTTTGCTTACATTTTAATAATCACAAAATGTGGGTGCATTTTTTCTTGTCTTGACGCTACTTAAATTACAGTCCTCACAATTTGATGAAAATACATGTGTTCATTCCTAAGTTATCAATGTCCCAGTATATTGAGTACTTTAGATTGTTTTTAAATCAACAAGGTGTGTTTAAAAAATCATGTAAATCAAATACAGCTGGTTATATTTTCTTCAGCTTCTCCAGGATAATTTACCTTTGGATTGAGACCAACTCCTGAAATTTAATCTGAAGGAGGATTGTTTTGTGTAAAGGTTATGAACAAGAAAATGGAGCAGAGTAAGCTATGCTTTCATGTGCACCATTGTTTCCCCTGAAAACACTACAATAAGAGGGGAAGTTCACAGAACATAAAGCAAATAATGAGAGGAAATGCACCGCGGCGTTCCCATATCCTCACTGTACTGCGAGTGAATGGAACAGGAAGCGTGACGGCATATGATTACCTGACTGTATATACCTTTGTGTGTGGAAATGTGACATCATTTGCTAATAGGGATTCCCTTGCTAATGATTGCAAATCTGTTTCTAGCCATTTTTAGTCTTCATTTAACAACAACAACAAAAAAGCCTGTTTCTATAAAGTGCTCTTCAAAGTAAATTGTCTTTGTGGTAGAGGAAACCCTGTTCTTTTTTCTATTGTTAATCCAGAGGCACTGGTTTTAGAGACTTCAGTTGCTATGGAAGCATCTATAATCAGTTTTTTTTTCCTGGACAAAAGATAATTATTGAGCAATTACTAATATTATCATTATAAAGTTATTAGGGATTTAATTTTTATTTAGGTATAAAGCCTGAACATAGCCAACCTGTTTATTTTTACTGATTCAGATTATCATAAGGGATCCAGTCAATTTGTGCTAATTGCCAATTTTGCAGCCAAAAAACTGGGAAAAGATGTCAAATTGCTTAGTCTGTGGTCTCCTCGGTAGCAAAACATGGGCAACATATAGATACCTTAGTTTTCATCTGAAGAGATTTGAAGGACTACAGTATCCCCAGTGAATGCCAGGTATTTGTCTTCCTTGAATATGGCTTTTAGAAAATATATATAGATAAATTTCAGAAGTACATGAGGCATTAGCATGGTTTATAACATTCACCATATGATGATGCCCACTGTCCTCAGCCAAACACTATGAATTCCAATATTGCTTGAGGTGAGAGCAGGAGGTTTTAGGAAGGGGAAAAACATATTTTGTCTAGTGGAAACAGGCACGCAATATGAGGGCCAGAAGTCTGTTAAGGTTGTGTCTAGGACAGATGTAATATCCCCTTGGAAATGAAGGGCAGTTACTTCCTGATTCAAACCGGTATTTAAGAAAAATTCTACAATTTCCTTTTCCTTTTCTCTTGCTACTTAATAAAGACAGTTTTGAAAATACCAGCCTATTTTGCGGTATCCCTTGCAGTCCTAAAGGATGTTGTGGTTCAATTTTAGATAAAAAATGTAAAGGGGTATTTCAGGCTGAGAAGCCAGGTAATAACAGAGACTCAAGATGAGGAGGGAACCTACAGGAACAGACTCCAGGGGTTGTGTGAAAGTCTTCTTGCCACATTGAGTCTTGTTCTCACAATTTTCACTGCTAAGCTCTTGACATTTTTTTGTTTTAAAAATGAATGTCTTTCTTTTCTAAATCATGGAAAATAGTTAAGTGAGATCTATGTGGCCCAAGACCTAGAGTAAATGACTCAAGGAAACAGTGTGGTATAATGAGTTCAATTTTCAAGAAAGGAAAAAACAATTTTGACGGAGGGCATCACATCCTGTTGTCTTAGGGTGACTTGACTTTCCCAAGAAAGATGCAAAGGGATTTTTCCCCAGCCCTACACAAAAGTGTTGAATTACATGATTTGTCTTCAGAATCCTGTCTTTCCCGGTCTTGTCTCCTGGCTTCTGAGAATGTTCTCTCTATGGGAGCTTCTTCTGCATCTGCCATTTTAGATAGTATTCCCTGTTTAGATTCACTTACCTTTTTTACCCCAGAAAAAAATGTGTTAGTCCTATTTGTCTAAGTCTTTTCTGCTAAGAGTCTGTTACCTCACCCAAATAAACTTTGTATGTTTAAAGGGATACTTTGTGTCTTCATCCAGAATGGGTAATATGTCAGAGGCAGTTGGGAAAATAATTTTTGTTGGGGAGGGGGGAAATGATCCAGGGATGAGTCTGGCTCAGTGATAATACTGGCATTAATTTCTTAATTATCTACCAAATGTATGCTTGTGTAAGGCTTGATGGAAACCTAAGTGTGCAGAATTCCTTCTTCCCATTCCAAGACATTTTGAAATATGTATGTGCTCAAATCACCCATATCCAAATTTATCCTTTAAGAGGAATGGGATGCAATTTATGTAAATTGAAGGCCTGATACAGAAAATGGCTCAAATTCTCTGTCTCCACAAATATGCCATAACTCTAATACTCTGGAGTGGTCAATAGGCCAACTTCCAAAACTCGACCAAAAATTCTTGTAGCAGAGTTGATTTATATCATTTGAAAGGAGCTACATAGTAGTTGAGGTTTGTGCAAAGCCACTGTTTCTTATCAATCCAACCATATTTCCTTGAGAATGCCCATTAGCTAAATGTTCTCCCATTTTATTGAGTCAAAGCAGAATACATGGTTAATTTTTACAGGCATTAGTAGGTGCTCATTTTTCTTAGAAGGGAGACAATTTTCAGGGACCACTTAATGACCTAGATTATTTCATTAATTTGTGTAGTTCTGAAATTTTAAAAACATAGATATGCTAAGGTATTAGGGAGATTCTTGGTAGGTGACACTATATTCTTTTAGATGAAGTATATGAATATTTGAGATTTGTGAAATCCATCTTTGATTCATTGTTTGGTGAACATTGACACTGTAAGCCTTATGATAGCAGAGAAGGTATGTCCCCATCTCATAGCATAGGAACTAACATATTGTAGGCGTTCAGTAAACACTTGTAGGATGAAAGAATGATCTAGACAGTCATAAGCTTCCAGGGCTTGATACCCCTTTATTTCCACAGTTGACTCTGTTGGCTGGATGGATAAATTCATATTTGTTTCTCTTCACCCTTGTTTCACATGCCCAGAAAGGAGCGAAGTAGGGCTCTTCAGTTAAGGGTACAGTTTAACTGCTCCCCTAGGTTAGAACCAGCAGACAAGTGCTGTACTCTGTTCGGAGTAGGACATCCCTTTGAGAAAACAAAATCAGGAAACTGAAAATTTGCTGTAAGTGTAAGTGTCCCTGGTGGAACCTAGCTTAAAATACTCAACCCTTGATTCTCAGGATAAATCTTTGGACTAGAGTCTGTGCCTTGAGCCAAGTTATCTTGGTAGTTATTGCTGAAGTAATCCCTGAGGAAACCAAGATCCAGACTATATGGGGTGGTGCAGAGGATGATGTCAACACCTTGAATTAAGCCTTGGATATGTATGCATGTGCTCCCCCATATGGAAAGTTTTGCTTAAACATACATGTAATATTACATTTTCTCAGCCATACAGGTGAAAATAAATAGTCAAAAATCACTCCATTCTTAGACTAATGACATTTCAGGATATGGACATACTTCTAGCTGGTATTAATTCTGTTTTCTTTTCATACATATGTGTAAAGTAACTGGCAGTGTATTTTTTAAAAAATTTGTGTTAGTTTATTTAAGAGATTGTGACATACAGAGGTAAAGGATTATTATTTCTCAAGTATGGAGAAACATTTTTTTATTTCAATTTGTGGTGAAATAAATTTCAATTTAATTCAAATGTAACCTTTTAGATTTATAAAATACGATAACATTTATGTGAAAAACTATGGTGCACCATTAGTGTTTTGTGTACAATATCTAGGAAGGCATATAATGGTGAATGTTTCTCTTGGCTTGAAGGTGGTATCTAAATAATTTCAATGCCAAGAATAATTCTCAGAAATGTGAGCATTAGTCAATGCATTTAAAAATCCATATACGGTAAAATTCATTTAAGAGAGACATGGGTTTTATGAGTTACCCAAATTAAGTGTTAAAAAGACAACTTAACTGAAATTTTATTCACTTTCTTTTGTTCTCTTTTTCTCTCCTTTGTTTCTTTTGTAATCCACCTGAAAATTATTTAAAACAATAACTTATATCTTTCGTCATAACTTTGTCTTGTAAAAATATCCCTACTTAATCAACTATTCTGTGAGCTATGTTTAGTTAACTAGATTTTTTTAATACTTTCTGTTTACAAGTTTTTAATTTATGTAAGATTCTCCCTTAAATTTAAGGCCATATTTACAATTAAGGCCAAACAAGTGCCAATTAATAAATGTCCTTCATTTATCCAGACTAGAAGAGAATGTGATGGGAAGTAGCAGCTATTTTTTCTTCTTGACACTCTATGGATATTGTGTTATTTATTAAAGAATATGGCCTTTGTCCAGCCATGTACATAAAGCATTTACAAGTATTTGGAAAACTTGAGCGATTGCAGTATGGTAATTGACACTATCTTTTTGGTCGTGACCCTCTCTTTTACTCCATAACTTATGACTTAATTTGTAATTTTATGTGTCAATTTGAGCACCCATAAAGCAGTAATTCTAAAAACTGGAGCCCTTAGAGGGATGCATATAACTTAAATCTTCCCTATAATTAGTCAGAAAGAATATTTCATCAGTGCTTAAGAAGCAAGGGCTCCTTGCCCCGGGACTAGGTGGCTGGCTGTGCCGTGGCCTGACCCTTGCTACCAGCAGACCTGGAGGTGGGGTCTTGGTGGGTTGACTGTGAGGGGACATCCCAGAGGTGAACCGGAGCCAAGCCCTTGCAAAATCACTGGGAATCAAACTGGAGAGATCACATTCAAACACCAAACTAAACAATAAAGAATATAGCCAGGCACAGTGGTGTGCCCCTCTAGTCCCAGTTACTCTGAAGGCTGAGGCAGGAGGATTGCTTAAACCTAGGGGTTTGAGTCCCGTCTGGGCAATGTAGTGAGACTTCATCTCTAAACTGTCAATGCAACAACTCACCATCAAATTGATACTAATTGGTCAACATATATGTGCACGTATGAGAGTAACATTCATCAGGAGTCAGGTGTGGGAGAAGGGGATGGGTATATTCACACCTAATGCATGTGGTGTGCACTGTCCGGGGGTTGGACATGCTTACAGCTCTGACTCAGGTGAGGCAAAGCCAATATATGTAACCTAAACATTTATACTCCTGTAATATTCTGCATATAATATTCTGAATAAAAATATATTCTGAATACAAAATAAAAATAAAATTAACACAAAAGATTTTTGAGTAAGTTTCCAAGCTGATTAAGGATTTCTGCAATTTGTAAGATGCCTGACATAAAGAAGTAAACATTTGGGGAAGACAGAGACCAGCAGGGAGTCAACACACAAGGAGTAGCAGAACCTGTGAAATTCAATCCCAAGAGAAAGAAACGGACACAAAAGAATAGGCAAAACTAAGCTATGGTGATACAAATAAGAACAGTTGCCATTACTGGGAACTGAATGGGAAAATGAGCATGAGAGAAATTTCTGAAGCGAAAGAATTGTTCTGTGTCTTGATTGGGGTGTGGGTTACAAGGGTGTGCACATTTGTCAAAACTCATTAGAATGTTCATTTAAGATCTGAGAATTTCACAACACATAAATTATGCTTCATAACACAACAAATTAAAAAAATTTGGAGGACCCTAAGAGAAAGAATTGATTCATAGATTGAATTTAAAAGTAGAAAACATTTCTAGTGCAGTGCCACCAGACACCATCTCAGGTTTGTCCTTGTCATCATTCACATGAATAGCTGTGACAAAGACATAAAGGACATTGTTATCAAATTTCAAGATGAAATTAGACAAAGAAATGGCACACACTTTAGTAGTTCCAGATCCACAAAGATCTTGAAAATGTAGAAATGGATTAAATTCTACCAGATCAAATTAGCTTAAAATAAATTAGAAGTTGCATATTTGAGGAGGGTAAAAGGGCTGTTTCATAAATAGAAGTGTTCATAGCAATTCTCAGGAATTTGAGTCTGGAAAATACATTCAATTACATTTTTCAGTGTGACATAATCATCAGTGAAGCCAACGTGGTCTCACAGTGTGGGGTAAAGGGTCTTAATAAATAACACTCCCACGCTGTCCCAACTCTTCACCAGTGGGGCAGATGAAGGGACAGGCAGACAGAGATACAGACATCTTCATTCTGTGTCACGGTTGGGCTGTGAGATTGCCTTGGGTGTGTGGTAACAATGGGTTTCTGACCCTGAACTCCGGGCTCTCACAGACTTATTCATAGGATTCTAGGAAGTTCTAGAGAACTGCATGTCTCTCATCTGAGGGACAGTACCATTACCCCCAAGTCTAACAAGACACAGTGCGAAACTGAGTGTGCTCTCTCTGCAGGCAGGCTGGTCTCATAGGGAGAGGAGGGGCTGAGTGAACATGTTCAGTTTTCCCAAACTCACTAGTCTGATAAGACACACCAACCAGCACCCAGGTGTGCTATAAGAGAGGAGGCAGAAAGAGAAAACAGAAATGGTGTATGAGTCAGAGTCAATGTTGCTACATTTTGAGGAAAAATGAGGGAGAGCTTGCACCCGACACTGAGCTCCATTATTGACAGATTATCGATAAAAAGCAATGGATATATAATATTTTAAACAGATACTGCAAATGCTGCCAACAGTCTATGACATAAAAATAGCTCTTAATGGTATTCATTTAAAAATTTTAAATTCCTTTATTAACATACTTGCAAATATGTAGACCTAACCTTTCCATTGAAAAAATATTGATAGTTGGACTATGGAGATTGAACGTTAAGATTTTAAGTGATAGAAGTTTGAGGTAAATCTCTGTTAGGTGTACTTATAATTAATTTGAAAACTGATTTAAAATGTAGTCTAGAGATTAAAGTGAAAATATACAACCCACTTATTAAGGAAAGAAACATCGTATTGTGAAGACCAACATAATGCTAGTGAGATGACAGCTACTTAGATTCAGGTTTCAGACCCAAAGGAAGGTGCATGGAAGAGCAATGTTGCTGGTCTTCTCCGTAAGGATGGAACTTTGATATGCATATTTCATGTTAGTTACCCTAGCTGCATTACTTCCTCCTAGGAGAGAGCCTTCCACCCTATGAGAATGACACCTCAATGAACCTAACTAGACACATATGGAAAATGGAAGATAGTGAGACTTGAGCTGGAATACTGTAATACGAAATAGGTTGACTTTGTTTTCAAAGATATCAATTAGAATATGAGATCAAGAAGAAATAATACAACCAGCAAACGCTAATAAAAGATCACTAATATGCCAGGATGTATATTAATGTTTTATATATAGACACACACACACACACAAACAACAGAAAATTATTACCTGTGAAGGACATGGCACACAGCTACTTCTTACTACATTTTACCTTATGTGTTTGAGGAAGGCTGAACAAAATGAGAACAACTCTTATCCTGAGATAAAAATCTGTTAAGAAGAAAAGAAACTTACACTCAAATCATTCACTGCAATGATTTTCTGAACTCAAGGAAGGTGATGGGAACATTTAACTAGAAATAACATCTTCCATATAACTTACTTTCTGCCTCTTCTCCCCTACCTCATGAAAATGAAGCTGACTTTCTTGACAACAATGCTATTTTGATGGTAGTTACTTTGGATGGGGGAAAGGAGATAAATCTTATTTTCCCTTTACTTATCCTCATTTTTGATTAGGCTGCTGTGGAGAAAAACAACTTGAACTCAAGAAGCAGAGCTTGACAAACGTGATCAATGTGTACAACATGATTAGAAAATACTAAGTAAGCTACAAAAACTTCACAAAGAAACCGGGATTGCATTTCCCATGAAGGAGCCATTAGTGTTGGCATTTATACAATTAAAAATGTTTTTTTCCCTAAGTTATGAGTGTTCTGACAATTTGTGGCATGTAGAAAGAGTGGCACAAACCTACTGATAAATTGTACATTTAAGAAAACTGGTGGGTTTGAGAGAAAATTGGTGGTTCTGTTTTTGGTAGAAGAATATCGGAAATAAATCCTCCGTCATGTCTTCAATTGGTATTTTGTTTTGTTTCTTTGGTGAGGCATGAGTTTGAGTTGTTTACACATCATGTTATACTGCTTTGAAAAAGAAAAAGCAAAGCAATAACTAGCTCAGGCTTGATTAATGGCAGCAATTTTGCTTAATTTGTGGGTATATGATGAGTAATTTAAAAAAATCTATCAAGAAAAACAGCATTAGAATCTATTAATATTTTTAGTCCGAGCATGTTATGAATATTAGCTTCTTAATGTAAATGGGTACTTTTTAGGGATTAGTAAAAATAGAAGGGATTGCAATATTCTGGAATTCTTTTGTTTCTTTGGCAAGCAAACCTAATGCTATCTTCTAATGATAATTTAGTATGAAATCATCATGGCCATTAGACTTAAGAGAAGGTGAAAGAAAATCCATCATGGACTTTCCTTTAATGTATTTTAAGTCAAATTTAATATTTGACAAATATTTGGGAAAACTAAAATTTTAAAATAGTATTTTCAATAAATTTTCCAGGATTAAGTATTTTATGATAAATCAGGTGATAGCATGTTATGCAACTATTAAAATATCTTAAAAATAATTTAAATAATAAAAAAATGCTTATGTTGTCACTGTAAGTCAGATTTTCTGAAGTGTGTTATAAGATGTTTAGCAGCGTTGTTGGCTTTGATGCATTAGATGCCACCAGCAGTACCCCAGTTTGCAGATACTGTCCAGTGTCCCCTAGGGAACAAGATCACTCTTCATTGAGGACCATACTGTAAGTTAAAAGAAAAAAGAAAAGAAAAGAAAAGAAAAGAAAAGAAAAGAAAAGAAAAGAAAAGAAAAGAAAAGAAAAGAAAAGAAAATGATTCTTGTTATGCACGTATGGTAGATTTTAAAAGAAAGAAAATATGAAAACTTCAAAGATCTCTTAGTAGTGAAATTAAAATTTTTTTATCTACTAAGTTTTCTATTTTGATTATTAAGTCTACAATCAAATTATCTTAGAGACCAAAGATGTATTCCAAATTTAACAACTTGAAATTTAAAAATTATTTTAAAATGAAAGACTTTTTTTGTTTTCCTCTCAACAAATTGACCGATTTGGTTTTTTTTGTGTGCAGTTTAATCTAAAATATTGCAGAAGGCTGGAATAACAAGGTTATTTAAAAATGTCATTCCTTCTTTTTCTTTAATTTTCAGACTGCCAATATTATCTTAAAGCATCCAAAGATCAATTTTCACTCACTTGTTCCTATCAGAGGAACATGATGGTGCATTTAAATGATATTATTTCTTCTTCTTTTTAGTTCTGTGACTAGTTTTGTCCTTCATGAGTAACAGGAATAATTGGTCTGACTTATTTACTTCATCTTGCTTGTAAAAGCTTTTCCATGCAGTTACTATGTCTCTTCTTTACTTGTGCTTTTCAGACTGAAAATATGGTTACAAATATTTCCCACCGTTCTATCACTAGACATATTAACTATATTGCCATTTTTCTTTAAATATGTGATCTGTTTATACTACTAATAAACCATTTTAATTACCTTTATTCATGTTTCCCCATAAAATAGTTATTTGTTTAGCTGCAATATCCTTAACACATACATTTTCTAAAATTCCTGAACAAAATTCCATGCCATAATATCTATGATAATTCACTGAAGGAAAAAATTTCCAAATTTCTGTTATGCTATTATTCTGTTATACTATTACTTCAA
The DNA here is from genome assembly GCA_963574885.1 of Lepilemur ruficaudatus. Lineage (NCBI taxonomy): Eukaryota > Metazoa > Chordata > Mammalia > Primates > Lepilemuridae > Lepilemur > Lepilemur ruficaudatus. The sequence goes on along the minus strand of CAUYRT010003659.1, from coordinate 19,754 downwards.
AGAATGATGTTTAATATCTAAAAGTCTGTTCCTCTAAATCAGAGAGAAAAGTGACTATTTCAAGTGAGTGTGTGTACGTGTGTTTGTGATAGAGTATGTAGCATGCAGTGAAACAGGATCTTGGCAAACCTTGCTCAGGATTGGCCAGATTATGTTGTACTTACCTATATGTGATTCGTTGTCTGCCTTTTTTTCCACTCTGTATTTGTGAGCTCCAGTTTTATTCTCCAGTGTCTTATATATCTTCTTCAAGTTAAAAAAATATCATAAATCATCAAAAGTTTTATTATTATAAATACTTAAATATTTTAATTGTTTTTAGTAATGTTTTAACTTCATTTATTTATTCAACAGACATGTACTGAGCACTGGCTATACGAAGCAGAGGTACCATGCTGGCCAAATCATAGTCCCAGATTTGAATTTGTTTGATTTTTCTTAATTTGATAAAAGTTTCTTCTTGTCTGTTCTGCCTGATGACCTTGCCCTTTTCTCATTAACTGGGATTATATTAAATATTCTGGCATTAAAAGTTTTAATGAAGCCTAAAGTAAAGCTCACTCCACCTATAATAGTCTCTACTTCCCTGAAACACAGCAGTTAGTCATCATTGAATGTATACTATTTATAACATTTTTTCTCAATGTCATTTTCACCCCAGCAATGAAATTGCTTAACCATCACATACATAATTCGAAGTCAGTTAAACCCAGAATAACTAGGGAATTTGAGGAGAAATAAATCTAAATGTTCCTATTTTCCTGCCAATTTGCATTGAAAGTGAAAAGAGTCAGGAGTATAAATAAGTATATTAGGTATCTTAGTGAGTTCCCATGCCTGGCAAAGATTGAATAAAAAGGGAAATAGTTTGTTGTTTACACACTCCTTTATAGTTAAAAGAAATCCTGTACACATTCTATGCAAATTACTTAGAAATTATATAATAACATATTACTATACCAACTATATATGCACTTTAAAAATCACAAATTAGAAAAGGATAATTTTTAAAGGATATAAATAGAAATTTTACTTTTCTCCATACACAATGATGGTTTTAAAGTTTCTCATCCCAGAGTGGATGGACTGTGTATTTGGAAACCACTGTAGACTCTGTTATCTACTTATAAAAAGTGCTAGAGATTTCTACCTAACTGCAGAATCCCATAGAAATTACTGCGTAAATCAATGGTGAAATTGCATTATGCATAAAAACATAGTGACCAGGTAGGTTTATAAGAGAATTAAATATACATACTTTAAATTTATATTGAGATTTTCATTAGAAGATATTGTATGGTTTCTGGTCAAAGATCAATGAGACATCCCTCCTCATAAAGGGGTTTGCTACCGGCTCATGCCATGTACCCACCCATTTGTTCTAAAACTCCAAGTAAGCAGCAGGCACCTAGAAAAGGACTTATGCCTGTACACATGGGTGCACACACAGACACACACACAGGCACACACACCTGAGAGTTTTAATTAGAATCCAAGTCATCACCGCATAAGACATATTATAATCCTTTGAGCAAGGTGTTAATTGTTAATCTCATTTTTCCTGTCTAGTAGCCTTGTATAACACTCTGTTTATAATAGGCTTCCTGTGGTAAAAGAATGGACTGCTAAACCTCAATACATGTTTTCCAGTAATCATTTTAGTGGCCGTGGGTCTTTATAATAGTGGCTAATCTCCATAACATCATCATTAGTGGATGAGGGTAGCTAAAATTATAGAGACCCTTTGCTCTAATTATAGACTCTGAATTGCAAATCTATTCTTTAATCAACTGTAAATGCATTGTAAAGGGAATTATAAGTTCTTTCCAGGGAGCAATATGCATTCGAGCTAGCAGAGTAGAACAGAACAATGTAATGTGTTTGGGGAATAATAACTGAATACGCTCCTCATAGAGGCTACATTACAGTACGGCTGGAAGGGTTGTCACATAAGTCATATGTTTCTAGTTCTCCAGTTTTCTAGCATCATTATAAAGGCACGGCATTAAAATTTTACTTATCCAGAATCCTCAGTATTCAGTAAGTCAAGTGTGTTCTCAAATGTCTGCTTTTTCTAGTATTTGCTCATTTTCAGATGTTCTTAAGGTCCTAAGGAGAAAAATGTATTTCTCAAAAACCAGAAGCTCATGAACTCCATACAATTCTATATATCTTATTGTCATAGAAGTGAATTTTCCATTCTCTTTAACTACTAGTTTACAAAGACTTAAAAATCATCTATTTCCATAATTACACACATATTTTATCATTTAGCATGGAAAGTGACAGATAAATTTTTAGTTGTTTGAGTCATAGGCAACAGCTTGATTTTAATCAAATGCTAGGAAATTTATGAATATTGTAAAAATTCTTATTAACTCACTTCAGGGAACTGCAGATATAAATGAGCTTGTCTAGTGATTGTTGTCTTTATTGTCTTATTCGTGATGGGGTAGAAAAAATACAACCCTACACACTTCCTTGTCAGAACATAAGTAATGTTGCTAAGTTAAGTTTATCAGAAGAGGCTACAAATGCAAACAAATAAAACAAACAACCTCTCCCCAAACCTCAGCAGTACAAGTAATAGAAGTGTTTTCTTCACCATCAGTACTCAATGTTTTTCCATATGAAAGCAGAGAAACTCATAATGATCACTATTTTTTCCCTCGTGAGGTGATCTCAAGTCTTACCTGAAGTAACCTACTGAGAAACCAGATGTTATTTCCCTGTCAAGATTGACCTGGTTGTTCGAATAACCCAGAAGATTTATGGAGATCATTATTTTCCCTTAAATAAATTCCTTACCTTTTTTCTCTCTTCCCAAACCACCTTTCACCTGTGAAATTAAAGATATTATCTAATCATAGACTGTCTAATCTCAACCTGCCCTTTTGTTATAATTATTATTCCCCTAATATTTGGGGGGGGGGAAACATAATTTATGAGTAATTATGTAACATTCACTAAGAAATTATAATAAATTACTTATTTTATAAATTACTCATCATATGTTAATAAAATATCTAACTAAGTATCCTGCATTTTGAATTTAAATGATTATTTCTCTCTTTTATATTGAAGCGATTTTTGTTTGGAAGCTTTTATGTTGAAATTGTTTTAGTCTTTGATTGAAATAAGTAATTAGAAATAAAAGTCTCCATTTTCCAGGTAAATCCAGTACAACGGAGAATAATGGCACTCAATATTAATAAAAATCTGTGTTTAGCTTTTAGTCTTATAGTAAAATAATATCCTGCCAGTTTCCCGGAGAACTGGGGGGTTCATTTATTACCATGACGTTTTTCTCTTTGCTTTAATATTACTATGCTTTCGACAACAATTTTGCTTTATTTGAATTATTACTGAAAGCTACAAAGGTTAACATTAAATATATTAACTTTTTAATGTTATTCAGCTTTTTCAGCCATTAGTCTTCCTTAGACGTCTGCCATTATTTACATAATTATTTCGTCAATCTAGCCACAGCTTTTTACCTTCAGAGTGTAATACAATGAGTATTCATATTTCATTCTGCACGAGAAAGGCAAACAGCTAGATGAATGGTATAAAAGGTGTCCATTCATAAGACTGACCTGAAACAGATCTGTAGCTTGGTGGGAATTTTAGTTCAAAACTACAAAAAAGAATGTGAGGTTAGAGAGCTTCAAGTAGGCAGGTACTGAATGCACAATTGTCATTTGGTTTTTGGAAAACCTACAATGGGGTAGATACAGGATTTTACTTTTTTAAGTGAACCTAGTCCTCATCAAATAAGCTACGATTCTTCCAAACACTAGTGTACCAAATTTGAATATTTCAGATTTCTGTAGAAAGTTTGTTTTACCCTTAGGTTTGATCTTCACTAGCTTGGATATTCCTATGTGATTCTTGTTCACTCCTGCTTGGTAAATATACCTGACTGTGTTGAGGTTTAGCAAGGTCGCTAATATCCGGTTGGTGCCTTCTTGACATCATCAAATCACTTTCTCTGTTTTGGTTCTTATGCTCCTTGTGCACAGCCAAAGGGACACTGTGACAATGCCCTGTGTTATCTCATCCTCCCAAAGTAACAGTTTTGAAAAGGCAGATTTAGAAAGGATTTTTGAAGCTTAGTTTTACTGTTTCATTTCTCAAAGCAGTACCATAATAACAAGGGATTCTATTTAAGTTTCAGACCCCACTGCCAATAGAAACTATTAAGGCAGGATGGAATGTCTTACCCCTGTCCGATTGCTAGTCTGAAATTTCCTACTGCAGATTCTGAAATAAAATCTCACCAAAGTATGAACCAACATGCTGGATTTTATGTTTTTTTTTTTTCTTTTCACACAGTTTTAAAATTTTAATTTTCTTATTTTTATTGACCTTAGCAGAAGAAGGTAACTGTGGAAAAGAGCAAAATCACTCAGGAAAAAAAAATATACTTTCTTTAAGCCAGAATTTCAGTCACTCTGATCACTGTCACTGCTCATATCTGCTGAGCTGTCTATCCTGAGAGATTTTGTCCTTAATATTTGTTTTAGGGAGATATTTTCTGTAACTCACTTTTAAGCTAGTAATGTTTATATCTCCCAAACTGAGGAAGCTAGACTTGCTTTTTTTTTAATTTATGAAGAAATGCTATAAATTTAAAGTATGATTCTTTAACAATTAAGAAATATGCCCCTTAAATGAAATCGAGGAAGAGTGTAAGTTGATGAATTGCTTGTATTGCTTGTCATTACTGTTCCATTACTCTCCATTATTTACATTAATTCTGGAGAATAATATTTACTTTAAAGTGCAAATCAAGAGGATTTATTGCAATGATCTTTTCTAACACATGGCTAAATTCCATGCCCCTTCATCTCCCATCCATTTGGCCTCAACAGTCCTTGCTTTACAACTTTTCCCTCAAGCCCCTGTCTCTGGCCCCTAGTTCCCTGACTATCTAGCCTCCTCCTCAAACTTATTCATGATCCTTCAATTACTTTCTTTGAACTTATTCCAACTGCTTCTCATGTCTCTGGAACTAATTAGAAAAATTAAAATTTCCTTGGTAAGAGAAGGATAAAGAATAGCATGTTCAAAATAGGAGTCACCCTTAATACAAATATCACCCACCTTCAAACACAACACTTCCAGGGCTTTCTAAAGTGTATACATGTACACGGTCTTATGGAATCCTGGTAGTAATTCTGTGTGATATTTAGGTGTGTTGGATGTCTTTCGTTTGTCTTTTCCCTCATTCCTTTTCTGTTGTGTTTCCTACCTGCTCTGTGTCTTCACCGGGCTTCCCTGCAGCGGGCTTCCTGTGCTTGGTCTCAAGGAGGTGTTAATACACATGAGGAGGAGACCTGAGAAGGGCTGGGAGACAGTGGGATGACGTCTCAGGAGTGGCTGTTTCCCTCCCTTGCCAGGGCTGCTCTGTGCCGTTGCTCCTCCACAGCCCCTGTTCTCAGCGGGCTCCAATAACACTATTTCCACTGCGTTTCGCCTCAATCTTAGGATCAGTAACAACTTCCTACTGTGAACAGTCTCGAGAGCCCTCACCATTCTTTTCATCTGCCCACACCTTTGTAAGTGGTTCTTTTATTAATATCTTTATTTGAACTGTCTCAGGTGACTTCCATTTCCTGCTTAGACCTTGACTGACAAAACCAGGCATACTTTATTAGCCATGACTTTTGCTGACAGGGGGATTAAAGCACAAAGAAGTAAGTGATTATCTTAAGTCATACCGGGAGTCCAGGATGGAACAAGGCCTAGAAGCTAAGTCTCCTTGAGGCTGGCTTATGCTCACTATACTCTTTGTAACACCTAATGGTGATCCCAGATCTGTAGTGACATTATTGTGTCTTGTCCACTGAAGTATCCCAAGATCCTAGAACAGTGAAAAATGCTATGTGTTTGGCTCACCCCTCACTCGACTCCCTTTAGCTTGCCTTCATATACCCTTGATGAGAGAAAAGTAAAGACACGTATTTGACCCATTTTCTGCACACAGGCAGATCTGGATGAGTTTGGGGTGTGGGCATGCAGAACAGGAAGCTGGGAACATACATAGAAGAAGTAGTATGTTTATCAGGCTTGTGGTCAAGTCCCCATTTCCTTAGTAGCTCCACGCCCAAATAGCATCTGTTCTGCAATTCACAGCAGTGGTGGCCTTTCAGCAGGAACACGCTCATGGTATGATTGGCAATCCATCCAGGCTCAATTTCTGTGGCTATATCCAAGTCCAGTTTTCTGACCTTCCCAGAGATTTTGTGAGGCATCTAAAATTCTTTACTAATTCACTTTATGTGTGAACTAGTGATAAAACTAGATATTCTTTTGTCTGTAGTAACATTTGCTTGTGTCTTGCAGGTGAAATGGTAGTTATGCTTTTCTTTTAGCTGTTTAAAGCTTTCTCATCTATCCTAAAAACTTTTTCTCCCATTTCCTATGCCTTCTTTTTCTTCCATGTTGCAACACCAGACCTTATGGTATTACAGCAGATGTGTCCCTTCCCGAAAGAGACCCTTTGTTAATTATCAGGTCCAAGATTCCTCTCTTTTCCATCAATCACAATTCACCATCATTTGTTCCTTTACCCCTTCCAATCAAGAAGTAGAACACAGGTACACAGGTACACAGGAGAAGATCTTTTCATGAGTTTTATATTTTTCTTGTGGCTACTACAAGAGCTGGCTCTTATATAGTAATGGTAAATATAGAAGTTGGAAGTTTTTGGAAAATTTTATTCTTCCCCTTTTTATTGCAGAAAATAATATCCTATATAACTAGAAATTATAGACTTTTATCTGTTTCCTTCTACATGCACCTCTGTTTATATTTTTATGACTCAAGCTAATAGAACTCAAGGAGAGTACAAAACAAAGAAATAAAAATAACATAATACTTTAGAATTTATACACACACATACATAATTTTAAAAAAACATATTGCATTTTTTAACACATATATTTCAAAACATATTGTGTTTTCAAAGGAATATAAGAAATAGAGATAGGTTTGCACAAGCTCCACCAAGTAGCCAGAGGACCTGGAAGTCTTGTGAGATTTAAAGATTCACATGCTGTCCAGTGACAACCCCAAATGTGAAAGATCTAGTTTTAAAGATGTCCTTGGGAAGCAGTAGGGACTTTGGAATATAATTCGACTGTGCCTTGACCTTTCTCTCCTGTATTAATCTGTTAGCCCTGATAATTATTTTCATTTTTATTTCCTAATAATTTTATAAGTAAAAATTAACATTGAGACAACCTTGAAAGGGAAAGTAGCACACACACACACACACACACACACACACACACACACACACACTTGAAGGTAATGAGTACCTAGATGCGTGTATATGATGTATCTGAAGGAAGGGCTTCATGTCTTTTGTCTTTCTGCTATTGTCAGAGAAAAACAAGTGTTTGGGGCTGATCATACGTTTACAGATGCATTCCCGGACTCTCAGTTCCAGTGGGTGGTGTCCCGTCCTTCCAACTGACAGCTGCCTTCTGAGTCACTGCCTCGGTCAATGTCCAGTTGGAACAAAAGCCCTTCACCTCATCCCCATTCTCAATAAAAGTTTTTAAAGTCAACTGATCTTAAAAGACCTACCTAGAACTACTTATGCTTTTAACATTTTTTTTCATTCATACATTTATTTCACAAACACTTATTTTGTAATATCTACAAGGTGCTAGGCTCTTGCTTAGCACTGGAGATATGAAGGTCAACAGGTAAGATGTTGGGAAAAAGAAACTGATAGCCAAAGGATGGCAGACTCCATCAACTAGATATGTTGCCATGCAAACAATGACAAAAGGGACCAATGGAGCAGGTTTGGGGAAAATAACTCTGTATATTATATACTTTCTTCTTGCTGTCCTCAGTCAAAAGGTAGAGTTCTACATCTCAAATGAAGATTATACCATCAAAGCATTAAAACACTTATTTAAAGGACAATTATCCATTAGTATACATTTTAGAAATAAATAGCACAAAACGTACATACTTTGAAAATGAGGTCCAAACTTTGATTTCAACAATTATATTTGAAAGAGAAAATGCTAAAAGATTATTTTTTAATCAGGGATGAAACAATTGTCTTCTTTGTAAACTAAACGCATGTGGGTTTAGTCTTTCTTTATGAGCATAGACAATAAGACTATCTTAAAAATGGTAATGTGTCTCATACGTTGGTTGTGTACATTTTAGTCAATTAGAGTTCTGGATAGATATACACAATACCCCATGTTTGATATATTATCAGCATTCACATTACTGCAAATAATTTTGATTGTTAAATAATTAAAATCCATTTTGCAAATGTATTGAATTTAATTAATGAATATTGATATTGGCAAGATATTTCTGATAGTAGGATATAAGTTTGGATTTACTGATTCGTTACAAGTAAAGCCTACACCATTCAGTGCTACCGCTGACACTATGATGAAAGAATTATGGATTATTTATAGGAACCTTTAAGAAATAGAGCATAATTCCTTATGATTTCAATTTTGAATTTAAGCTTTATGATCTCTTTAGTTCTTTTGCCTTAAATTTGGTTTCAAACACTCACTACTCCTGTGGCATATAAATATAAATAATGTTAGATGTGCATTTGGGTGGAAGATCAGGTAGATGGGGCATATTTGCAAATCAAGCCTCTGTTGCCTTCCTCAACGTGCAGTAGTGGGACCTGTCCCAAGGACACTTGCTTTTCAGTCTCTCGGAAAGACTGGACAAAAGGCTTTCCTTAGCAGAGTAGCCCTGTATTCACATCTTTGATATTCACTTTTGTAAGAAGTTATTCCTGTTAATCTTAGCCCTGATGATACAGCAACCCCACTCATTTACCTTGTACTTTAAGCATGCCTTTCAATTCCAGACCATAGATTATCTTCCTTACCACATAGAGGGAGACTTTAGAAAAAGCAAGAGTGATTTGGTTAAAGTCAACAGTTGGGCAGATTGGTATGTGAATCCTTCCCCTGATCCGACACTTCTTTTCATCCTTGGTTTTAGGTTACCTGAAGTGACCAGGGCGGACCACACAGAGAGGTGGAGCCACGTGGCGGAAGTGCAGTGCTGGCTTTGTTGATGAACAAGAGTTTTGCTGAAATGGGCTGATCAATTGCTATATTTCCTGATGTCCCTCAGTCACTCTCAGGCTCATTGGAAGGTGTTGTAGCTTGTACTTTTTTACTTTCAACAAACTCAAGATCCACCGGCACCTAGCATTTGGAAGATTTCTTTTAATAGTTTAGGAAAATTTTCTGTATTCAATGTTTTTAAGTACATAGACCTGAAAGTTTTATAAGGGAGTGTTTTTTTCCCAGGAAAATAATCACTTACTTGGTTACATTTCCAAACATATATCGAACATCACTTTTTCAAAAGCCCAAGCATATATTATTAAAAAGTCATCCATGCCCCTAAGGAGCGATTAAGCAGGTGGCTTGTACTTAGTAAGGGGATTTTCAGCTCCTCTAGTATCTTATTGTTCACATGTGTTTGTACTAGTAGTATTACTTTTGATCTGTATGTTTCTTTGCTTTTGTTTTTCGTTTTTGGGGAACATATTGTTAAGGCTCCACCTGACATGTAAAGGTTAATTTAATTACTACTAGATGTATAACCTCTAAAACTGACTAGTGAAAAGGGCCTGAGTTGAGTTTTTGATAAAGCTTATTTTTTTTTTTTTTGCTTTTATAGATACAAAAGCATGAAAAGATGTTCTGATATTTTGTTTCCTCACTCTGATGGACCCAGTGCCTACACCCTAAGATGCCTTTACCCCACACTGGGAACCACGGGAGCAGAAGACCTAGGAGGCTACATTTGGGCAGGAGGCTTGTGGGAATACGGGTGTCCAGGGTGCAGTCCAGGCGCTTGGAAGTTTGCTTCAGTCTGGCGGGCGTACACCGTGGCCCCGTGTTCTTTCAGAGACTTGAGAATTTCAGCCATTGGCGGGCCAGTCTGTTGGCACTGGCAGCCTGAGTGAAAACTTCATGATATTATTTCAATATTTTGGAAATGGATTCTCAAATTTTCAAATATTCACTGTTAGATGTAAAGAAGATGATGGCAAGGCACATATTACCATGGTGGCTGGAAATTGGAATTGCCCTGATGAAGTTAAAACCAAGCAGGCTTCAGTATTTTCAACTTTTTTGCAAGGTTGTTTCAATACATAGAAATGCCAGTTTTGAGCTCTGGCAATTTTTCTGTCAAACCCTAAAACAAAACATAAATTCCTTTTTGGATTATTCATTTGGAAAATTCAATTTTTATTATCCTTGGATGCTTTTACATTCTCTCTACTAATGCAAATGATTCACATAAATGTTGCTATATCTAATTAATTTCAAAGTAAGAAACAATGATCCTTCCTATATATTAAGTTGAATTATGATTGCTTCTTTTTCTTAAAAATCAATAAACAGAATTCACAGATTATTCCATGTGGGGGAAACACTTGTCTGATTAAAAAGAAAAATCTAAATAGTCATTTGATCGCAGCTTAGGTTTATGCTAAGTCTCAGCTGTGCTAATACAACTGACACTGACAAGCAGCTGGAATGATAATTGAGCTGAAAGTATTTCTCCTAACCCCTTACTAATGACAGGTTGGCAAGAGATGGTAGCATTATCACAGTTAACTCTTCTACAACTGATGATATACCACGGCAATCAACTGGTATTAACTATCAAAGTGGCTTTGTTTTAGAATGTGCACTCTGTTGTCTGTATTAGAAATATTTCTTACATAAGGATACACACTATTTTAAGAAATGGTATTTTAATATGACGATGTTTACAGCCATGAAATTTTAACTTTACAGACTCAGTCAGTGGAGGCAACACTTCTGTTCTTAGATTGTGTTGATGTGTGTTTAAGAACATTACTTTCTGGTTTAAATTCTCAAGGTTTAATAACCCTAAACCAGACCCATTGATATTCCTTTCTGGAGGCATCTCTGTTTGCTGTTCTTTCCACAGAAATGCCCTCCCTAGTGCACTCATGCACTACTTAGTGCAAAGTGAGTATGCGGTACACTTTTTTGCTAATACAAAAATTTGTTTAATTACTGTATGTCTACAGAGTGTTATACTTTTCCTCAGAGAATGTCAATTACCTGCAAAAGTTTCGTAACCTATCTGATATAGTATAAAACTAATCCACAATTCAACATACCAAAATATTATTTTGAGATTGTGAAAAATACTGAAATGATTTCTGATCCAGCCGAAAATTTAAATTGTATTTAATTTACATTGTATTCAGCATGACTGTGAAAAATGAATCAAGTTGAAAATTTTAGGCTTGAAAATTGGCCATACGTTCCATAGTAGTCCCTTCCAATAGAAACACAATATGAGCCACATATATAAGCCACATATTCAATTTAAATGTTTCTAGCAGCCACCTTAAAAATATACAAACTGGCAAAATTAATTTTAATAATATTATTTTATATAACCCAATATATTCAAAACATAATTTTAACATGTAATCAGTATAAAATTATTAACAACATATTTTACATCTTTTCTGACTAACTCTTCAAAATCCCATGCGTACTTTACATAGACCGTGCCCCTCAGTTTGGACTAGCACCGTTCTGGTGCTTGGGTGCCACCTGTGGCTAATGGTTACTTCATTGGATGCACAGTTCTATAGTATTCATGGTAACCCCGAGAGAACATGACCATAAATTCATCAAAATGCTTTACTCACCAGTGGGCATTTAGCAGAGATCAAACCATTGCAGACCATCATTATTTGGAGAGAATTCTGTCAGCCGTGTATCGCTACCTGTGTACGAGTGTGACTGAAAAAAATTGGTGGTTGAACCATGGCACTACATATGTTGATATCATCATCTCCAGTAATTAGCCACTGTTAAAATTGTTGGAAGGCTTGACCCTGCATCTACCCTTGGCGAAATACCTGAGGCTTGTGCTCAGAAGGGACTCCTTGCTGGTACAACTACACGGGGCCGCCTGAGCTCACGTTACCATTCTTTTCTGGGAGCTGCTGACTGCCAAATTAGACGAAGTCGTGCTTCTGCGTGTTCCTGTTTGTGATGAATGTGTCTCGGTGCAAGTCCCAATTTGTGCTGCTTGGCACCTGTGCAGACAGGCCAGGAGCTTCTGGCTAAAACGAAGTGAATCGTACGATTCCAGTTCACTTTCATGGCCTCAGGTAGATGCGACCGTATGACATGCTTTCTACACAGACACATTTATGTTCTTACTTTTAAATGGAAGGCAAAGTTAAAGGCAATTTCAACAGATGGATTATGGTTTATGTTGAAAAAGATCAGCTATCAGTGATCGAATTTACCTGTTTATTCACAAACACCTTATTAGTTACCAATAATGAGGTTTTTTTGTCTTTTTATTTTCCTTTTAAAACCATATCCACGCAACATATGTTATTTACATATTTTAAAATGCATACTAGAAGCTTTTCTATATTCTACTGTGCAGGCTTTGGAAGCCCATTTTGTTCTTGATAGCTGTTTGGAAAGTTTTTATGGGCTGACAGCCAAGCCTTAACCTTGCTTTCTGGGAAAGAAAATGCAGGATGAAAAAGGCCCCTTGCAGCTCCAGCCATCTATGACTCTCTGACTCTGAGATAACCCTTTGGAAATACGATGACTTCCTAATGCCCGAAGTGTGAGTGGCTTTAGAACACAATAAAGGGAACATATCCAGCTGCAATTTATTACGGTAAGGTCAATTAAATAGATTCAGAGCACCATGATCTTGTTTATATCTATCATGGATTGTAAGAGATGAAAAAAATGCCTTTGTGGTCTCAGCTTCTGTTTCCCCTTCTCAGATAAAGAGCCGCGGAGACCCGTAAATAATTATATTGGGATACATTTCAGCAGCAGCTTCTCCACATGGGCAAGCTATTACATTTAAATTGGTTAATATTCCATTGTTAACGGTCTGCCTTTTAAATATAAAGACATTCAGGAAAAGGATTGAATCGCTACATAAATAACACAGCTCTCAGTCTTGGCTTTGTCCTGTGAAGTTCCTGCCAAAGACTACTGGAGTCTTCATGTTTGTTCAATAGGTAAAAAAAAAAAAAAGCTTTTGCTTGTCACAAGTGGTGTCCCATTTATTATCTAGATCTCTTTCCTTCTGTTTTGCTGCATCCTGTTCTAAAAATACAAGCATATGGACTCTGACAGCTCTGGTTTCTGCCCCGTCAGTATTCTGTTTATGCTACTTGTTTCCTGTAAAGAAAATTACCTGCCTTCAGTCTAGCATCTCTTGAGACTACTTCTACAATCAAAATACAGTATTTAGATGGTCAAGTGATTAAACAGATAGACCAGAATAACAGCTACAGTCACTAGAATTGCATATATTTTTCCTGTGCTACAGGGGACGTGTGTGGGGCAGTAATTGAAAACAAATCCAAATACGGATGAAGAATAATTTGAAAGAAATGAGTAGTTCAGATTCCAAATGCCTTTCAAAATTTGAAACTGCTAGTTTTCAGTTTTGAATTGCTATCTGTAAAATCTGGGCTTATCTTCATGAGGAAAAGTCCTTGAGAGGAGGCCTGACTCCACTGTTCTTCCTTTTTCCATTAACCTCATTGTTTCAGAGTTTTCTTGCCTAAAGGTAAACATCAAATCTGTGAACTCCTACTGAGATGATTGAACTTGTTTTTTAGTTTATGACAAATGCCAACTCAGGACAATTGTCATTTATGTCACCTGCTGACAATTTTAATAATTCTTCTCTTTCTACTCTGGTCCATGTTCCTCTTCCCTCCTCTTCCCCTGATTTGTCTTCCTCAAGATTTTTCCATTTAAGTCTTTACCATATATCCTCTAATTCGTTTCATTGGCTAAGATACAACCAACTGGGAAAGCAAAGTATAAAAGAAAACAAAACAAATCAAATTTCAAGATGGCAGACAGGCAACATGGTTTCAAGTAGAAACAGTTTGCTCCAAACCAAATTGCAGCATTGCAGTGTGGTGCTGTTCAGATTCATAGTGTGCCCTTTAGTGACCGCACTTCTGCTGGATGGCACCTGGGAAAGGCTCACATGTCTATCAGACCCGAGGAGCAGGGGGCCATGTGGCGGTAGGGAGGGTCTATACATGGACGACAGGAACTCGGGTCTTGGTTCTGCTTATACCTATGTGTACCTTGGACAAGACATCTTAATTATCCACATCTCTGTACCATTGGGAAAATCATGTTTCTTTTACCTACCTTCCAGAATTAGGGAAAGGAATGAATGAATAAGTGAGTGTGAAAATGCTGTAAAAGGGTGAAGGGCTATTGTAAAGATTGTTCATGCTACTGACACTAGTTTGGGTGTGTACTTTGAAGCTGATGGTTGACTATTCTTGCTGGTTTCACCTTTTCATCTTTCCCTCCAGAAACTCCTACTTCCCTTCTGCTGCTCAAAGGACACTCCCTGCAATGGGCCACACATCAATTCTTTTTGTGCACCTTGCTGAGGCATAGAGTGGGCAGAGGAAATATCAAGCCTCATCCATGGCACTGTGAGTAATTCATTGGCAGAGATTGGTTCTTGCTCTTTCTAGCACCAGCCCAGTGTTTGAAATATAATAGGCACATAATAAAAAACATGTGCTGAAAATGATTCACTCACTGTGTAGTGTGAGCACATACTGGTATTTTACATAGAGTTATCCCCTACTTCAAGTTAACATGCTTTATAGACTTTAACTAATTATAAGGACTCAAATTTAATTTGATTTTAGAAATCTGAAGCTATGAAATGAGGTCCTCAAAACTGTACTTATTCAAAATTAAGATTTCATATTTCCAACTACTCTTGTCTCAAATGGTTCATGTTTAACAGGTACTAGTAATCTATTTTCAAATTATAGAACAAACTGAGCCAAGGGTACAGATTAATTATAGTCAATGTTTTTATTTTTATATTCATTTTCGATGTGGTGAGCAGTTTTCCATATTAAACAAACTAGATCATTTAATTTTTTAAAAAAGTCTGTCATTCAATTGTTATTCTGAATCTACTCAATGCCAAGCATTGTGCTGTTTTGAGAATAAAATAATAAGAAAGAGTCCTTGCATTTCAACGTTTAAGGGCCAGAAAGGAGAAAAATATACCATACATAACAATTATAAGACATCACTTCCATGAAAGAGTTATTAATGAATGTTTTAAGAGCCTGAAAAGCAATACTTTCTGTTCTTACTGGTACATGAACAACTTTTAAAGAAGAGGCACCTTCGTGATGGGCCAGAAGAGAGAGGAAAGCTTTTCACCATGAAAGAGCGGGAAGTTTAGACAGAGGGAATGATACTGAAGCTCTGTAATAACAGTATAAATAGAATAATAACAGGATCTTTGGGAAGATCATTTTCTCATAGGGAGTATTGAAGGGGAAGAAACTAGTGAAATAAAAGACTGGTCAGTTAAAGAGATAATGTGGATGAGTATAACGAGGTCAAAAAGAAGAGAGTGGCCAGGCAGGTAAGTGAAGAGGAGGGCACACGTCCAGATGCACTAGCCTTTGAATTCTCAGGGTGGGTGACAGGATTTGTCTGCAGTGTGTAAGGAGTGGACCGACGTGAGTGCTAGTGATGTAAAAGAGAGGTGCAAATATAGTGATGCTGATGGGTAAATAATGATGTTGCTGTCTGGAAGCTGGGGCCCAGGATGGAAAACAAGTTTGGGGAAGAAGACAATGAATTCTCAGTGATTTTGTTACTCAAAAAGTGGTCCTCAAACCAGCTGCACTGGTGTCATCCAAGATCTAATGCCCTACTCCACAACTACTATATCAGAATTTGTATCTTACTGTATCCCTAGGTGAATCCCATGCACATTGAGGTGTGTCCAGAGTATGGTCTACAAGACAGGTGGAGTTTGAGATGTCTGTGTATTACAAAAGAATGGCTACAAAAGCAACTTGGGTGTAAAGGACTATGAGGCCTGACTACAATTGCCCCAGTAATTAAAGACTTCAAAATATTACTTTTAAGTGAAATTATCTACAAAATTCAGGTAAAATAGGATCATAGGTTTAAAAATCCTGAACATTATTTTCTAAGTTTTATTTGAAGAGGACATGCCTGAATTAACTACCCAATATGAGATACATGGCCTTCTCACTAATATGCAAATTTTAGGTGCTTATGGAGTAATTTGGAAGTGATAAGCTCTGCAATGTTTCCTAAATACCAAAGTTTTGATTTTGTAGTACTCTGTTGCAAACATTCAATTTCTGAGCTGTGATTTTGGCTTGAAGAAGTTGCATTTCAAAAGCAATGTTTAAAATCATGACTTTTACATTTGGAGTCAAAATTACTGCAAGCCAATTTTCTGATTGTCATTTTTTTGGTGTTGCCTCTGTTCAGTCTTTAGTTACAATAACATACAATGTAAAGCAATGACAACATCGGAAAAGATGTTTTAAAATAACAATTGCACTTCACCTTTTTGGCCAAGTTTGATTTCATCAAGCTGCCCTCCACCCCCCACCTTGTTCTCTCCAATTCCATCAGCACTGCCAACCCTGGAACTGAAGCCCTTTATTAAACCAAACCAGGCAAAGCCAATCAAGGCCAGTCATATGCCAACTGGTTACAATAGCTGATTCTAATGATGAAATATAACCCAGTGTTGAAGTCAGACCCAAAACAAACAAACAAATTCCTCCAGATTGGATGCCACATGCACTCACTTGAGACACTGGGTATTCAGGATGGATTTTCTGATAGAGGGAATCAGATTTAGTGTGAGCATTATTTTCAAGAACCGTGTAATTTCTGTTCTCTGAAAATAATTGTAAAATACACTTCAATATCTTTAGACTATTCCAGATTCCTGAGCTTGGCCTCTTTACAGTAGTTAATTATATTTATTGTAATGCTGTGATGTTTGAAATTCTACTTGTTCTTGACACTTGTGGTTTTGATCCAAGCAAAAGTCTATGACCACAGTAACCACATTAGCATGGTGTTTAACTGCCATATTTTACCAAGCAATTCAGCACTATCTTCTCCCCTTAAAAAGATGTCAGGATGAGAATCTATTTTTAAAATATATAACATTTGAAAACATTTTACTCTTCCCCAAGTTAATAAAAATTTTAGAAAAAATTTCATTCTGAAAACATGATGTCAGGTAGAAATTGATTCTGAGTCTAGGCAATCATTTTACTCCAAAGTTAAACTTACCATCACTTAAATGAAAAAATACACACACACACACACACACACAAAATTCTTATGTATATGTGTACATATGCATATATATGTATATTTTAAGATACATTTTTCCTGAAAACTTTGCTGAATCAAGATTTTGTTCCTGAATTCTAACTGTTCCTGTTGTGGATGTCAAGGTATGGCAGGAAACACAAAAGCATGGGCAGTTTAAGATTAGAGTTTTAGAACTATCAAGCCATATTCTTAACAAGTGTGGTCTAATTCTCTGTAGTCTTAGCAATCCGGTCTCCTTGGCTTGGCCTCTGGAAGATTTGTATTATAAAGCAAAAGCATTTTGCAAAATGTTACAAGTCTCAGCCTGAACTACTGAGAAACTTTAACTTTGAACATGGCCATATAACAAGGTGATCTAGCAAAGTTTTAAAAATTCATGAAAACCACCTCTGATAGAATTTGCCCATCATACTTTTTACTTGCTTAGTAATATTTATAAATGTAATAACCCTTTGCATCCTACTCAATTTGAAATGCATCCTGATTAGAACACAAACATAAAGATTGTCTGATAATAGCAGAATCAAAGGTTTAGATTTGCTTTAGGACATATACCAATTTTTGCAAATACAGGAAACAGTAACATCCTATCATCATTTTTGTGTCACCAGGCTGTCTTCCTCAGCCATCGTGGATTGGACTTAAATATTTTAGTTAGGTTAGATTAAGTTAACATATGTATTCCTAACTATAATCGTATCTAGAAATAATAGCATATCTAAATGATGTTTAAAAAGAAAATAGAATTTATTAATATTTTTATATATTCCGAAAGCTTCAAAATTCATATCTTCAGCTGAAATCTTCCTCCTGATTCCAGACTCATTTGTCTAACTTCTATCTTCAAGTGTATTCTTGAAGTCACAAGCATTTCCAGTTTATTATGTCCAAAACTGTTTCTTGTCCAAACCTGCTCACACCCTGTCTTCCTCTTTTTAGTATGTGGCATTACAGTGTATCTAGTTGCTCAAGCCGGAAACCTGAGTCATCTGATAGTTCTGTCTCTTATCTCCATGTCTGATCCATTGCCAAATCCTGTAGTCTCTTTCTCCAAAATGCACGCCAATCTCATCTACCACCCCTGTGGCCTGTTAGTCTCAACCCCTGCTGTGGCCTCTTGTGTCCACTGCCACACTTGCTTCCAACCAAATTAGTTCCTTCACAGCATCTAGAGAACCATTTAAATATGAATTTCCTCCATTTGTTCGTCTTCTCATGACACTTTCCAAACATACAATGCAACTCCTTTATATAAGGGCTCTTTATTCACTTCAGATAGAATCCTAACTGCTCCGCACAGGCTGCACTGCTTTGACCAACACTCATCTCACCAACACTGACGCAAACCACCCTTCCACGTGCTCACCACGTCTTGCCACGGTGGCCTCTACTGTGGGTTGACTGTTCCTCCTCCTGCAAATATATGTTAAAGTCCTAATCCCTGGGACCTGTGAATGTGATTTTATTTAGAAATAGGGTCTTTGTGGATGTAATCAAGTTAAGACAAAGACTTTAGGGCGGGTGGGCCCTGATCCAATATGATTGCCGTCCTGTAGAAGGAGATGCTGGCCGTGTGAAGACGGACACGGAGGAGGAGCACGACGTGATGCCAGGAGCAGAGGCTGGGTGGTGCAGCCTCAAGCCCAGGAACTGTGAGGATCAAAAGGCACTACCAGGAGCCAGGAAGTGGCAGGATGAATTCTACCCAGAATCTCAGGGGGCATGGCTCTGTTGACACCTTAATTTGGGGTTTCTAGCCTTTGAACTTTGAAAGAATAAATTTCTGTTGTGTTAAGCAACCAAGTTAGCGTTTTTTTTTTTTTTTTTTTTTTAATATCAACCATAAGAAATGAAGATACCTCTTTCTCTTTTCCAAACACATGAGATCTTTTTCTACCATACAGATTCTACCCACATGGTTCCCAATGCCTGGAACACTCCCACTCTTGTTTTATGAGGCTGAATCCGTTCTCTCTGGTCTCTGCTTAAATGTAACTTCCTAAGAGATGCCTTCTTTGGCTACTCAACACGAATTTCCCCGTTTGGCTTCTCATGACGCTCTCCAGTCATTCTCGCCTACACTTAGGAAGGATCCAAACTCTCTGTCACTATCGGGTGTACACAGGCCTTTCATGAGCTGGCTCCCTGCCCCATCATCTCGCAGACAGAGGCTCTGTCCATGTGCTCAGACCACAGCTCCGTCAAACCACCAAAGACACCGGAGCACTGCTGCTTTAGGACCTTTCTACTGACTCCTGGCTTGGATGATCCAGGACTTCTCCTTGCTTAGCATTGAACGCAGCTCAAATATTACTTTATCATAGAGGCCTTTTCGGACTATCCCAGTACATGTTCTGCCAAACTTCACCAAGTCATCCTATTTTATTTTTCCAAATAGCCTCTAAACTATCTGTTTACTGTCTTTTTATCAGCCACTCCCCCTCCCCTATACTCGCACATATGTCAGGGACTTAACTACATATATAATTTAAAGCAACTGTTCCC
>CAUYRT010003657.1:0-11353 GCA_963574885.1 Lepilemur ruficaudatus | reverse complement strand
TAGGAAATAAGAATTTTTTAAGAAGCATTTGGATACACTCAGTAGCCATCTTTACTTTCTAATTTTATTTTATTTGACATTTTAAATTAATTTATTTTGAGATATAGGGTCTTGCCCTGTTGCGCCGGCTAGAGTGCAGTGACATCATCATGGCTCACTGTAACCTCAAACTCCTGGGCTCAAGTGATCCTCCTGCCTCAGCCTCCTGAGTTGCTGGGAATGCAGGAGCATGCCACTATGACCGGCTGATTTTTCTATTTTTTGTAAAGACAGGATCTCACTCTTGCTTGGGCAGGTCTCAATCTCCTGGCCTCAAGTGATCCTCCTGACCTGGCCTCCCAGAGTACTAGGATTATAGGCGGGAGCCACCACGCCAGCCTATAAACACTCTAATTTAAAGGTGGAGACTGTGAGACCAGATTTCAGATTAAAAAAAAAAAGACTCAACTACATGCCATCTATAGAAAGTCAACATGAAACATAAGGACGCCGATAGATTAAGAGTAAAAAGATGAAGAAAGATATGCCATCCTAGCATTAATCCAAAGAAAGCCAGAATGTCAATATTAACATCAGAGGTAGAGTTCAGAACAAATGATATTGCTAGGAATAAAAAGGTCTCTTTTTATTTAACAACAAAAGAGTCACTTCATTAAGAGATATGTGCACCTTACAACATAAATTCAAAGCACATAAAGCAAAACTAACAGGACTGAAAGGGAAAATAGACGTATCTACAATTATAACTGGAGATTTCAATACCCCTCTCTCAACAGTTGGTCTAATGACTAGAAAGAAAATCAGTAGAATATGGGAGACTTGAACCACATCATCAACCAGCTTAACCTGATCAACATTTGCAGAATACTCCGCCCTACAACAGCAGAAACATGTTTCAAATGCTTGTGAAATATTTACCAAGATAAATAATTTTTCTGGGCCATAAAACAAGTCTCAAAAAATTTGAATGGATTTGAATCATGCGAAGTATGTTCTCCGACCACGACGGGATTAAATTAGAAATCCGTAACAGGGAAACAGCTGGAAAATCCCGAACATTTTGAAACTAAAGAATACATGTGTAAATAATCCACTGGTTAAAGAATAAATCACAAGTGAAATTACCATTTTTAACTGAATAGAAATGAAAACTTCACGTATCAAAACATGTGGGATGCAGCTAAAGCAGGCACAAGAGGGACGTTTTATTAGTAAATGCTCATGTCAGGAGAGAAGAACAGTCTCCAATTGATGACCTGAACTCCCACCTTAAGAAATTAGACGAAGAGTAGCCAAGTAAGCAGAAGACAGGAAATGGTAAAGAGCAGAGCAGAATTCAATGGATCAGAAAACAGGAGAACAATAGAGAAAATGAATGAAAACAGAAGTTTATTCTTAAGTAACTTGATAAAAGTGACACACCTGTGGCCCCGCTGACCATGACCAGGAGAGAGCGGACACAAGTCTCCAACGTCAGGAGCAGGAAGCGCGCGGCACCGCAGAGTCCACAGGCATTAAAAGGACAATAGGAACAATTTGACGCCTATACCTGAGACAACGTGGATGAAATCGGCAACGTCCTCGAAGGTACACGGAGTATCAAGCCTCACTCAAGAAAAAACAGATACCCTGAACGGCCCCGCCTCTATTAAACACATTGAATTTGTAATTTAAAAACCTTCCAACAAAGAAAACTCCACGTCCAAATGGCTTCACTAGTGAATTCTACCGAACACACAAGGAGGAAATAATACCAATTCTACACAAACTCCTCCAGAAAATTGCAAAAGCTGGAGCACATCTCAATTTATTCTGTGAGGCTGGCAACAGCCTGATAGTGAAACCAGACAAAAACTACAAGAGAAGAAAACTGCAGACCAATATTCCTCACAAATATACATGAAAAGTTCTTAAACTTAAATTTTAGCGTATCGAATTCACACACACACGGAATAATGCACCTTGTCTGCACAGGGCTTGCCCCAGGGTTGCAAGACGGGTTTCACACTTGAAAATCGATCAGCGTAATTTACCATTGATTGATAAATTAGATAATAAAATCACAAGTGTTTTTTTTTTTTAAATACACTGTTGCAAAAATTAAAGGGAAATCACATGCTGGGAGAAAATATATAGAAAACGTATCAGACAAAGGACCTACATCTAGAATATATAAAGAACTCTTACAACTTAATAATAATAAACTCCCCAACAGGAACAAACGATTTGAACACTTCGCCAAAGGAGGTATCTGGATGGCAAATAGGTCCGTATCATAATAAGAGGATGTCCAACGTCATTAGTGGTCGAAGGAGAGGAGTACACATGCTAATAGCGAGACACTCTACACACCCGCTAGGATGGCTCAGATTTTAAAAACTGACCGTCACAAGTGCTGGCAAGGCCTGGAGCAAGTGGAACTCAGTACACTGTTGGCGGGAGTGTAAAACGGTGCAACTACTTTGGAATTCAGTATGACAATTTCTCATGAAGTTAAACGTGCCCCTATCCTGTACCCAGCAATTCTACCCCTCGTTATTTATCCAATAAAAAAAGAAAGCACATTTCCACATAAAAACCAATATGAGAATGTTCGTAGCAGCTTTTGTGATAGCCAAAAACTGCCAACAACCCAAACGTCCACCCGCAGGAGAGTGGATGAGTAAGTTCTGTGTGAGCCATGGAATACTATACAGCCATGAAAAGGAGCAAACTCCTGACACCTGCAATCCGCAGGTGATGCTCAGAAGCCTTAGGTGAGTGAGAGGAACCTGATACAAGGCCGTCCGCTGTACTGTTTCATTTCCCTGAACTTCCCGAACAGACAGAGCTCACGCAACGGCAGAAATCAGAGCAGCATGGCCTCGGGCGGGAGGGGGAGGCAGGTGTGGGGACAGGGACCAACCGTGCACGGGGACGGAGAGAGACCTTCCAGGTTGAGGGAATGTTTCACGCCTTGAGGGAGGCATGTGACACGGGAGGATACGTGTGCCCAAATTCATCAAACCGTGCCCTTAAGATCTGTGCCCTTCACTGAATGTAAATTTCATTTAAATGCATACCTCATTTAAAAAGCAGCAACGCTGATTGGAAGTGCCGCGCCCTGGAGCGTCTGCGGGCCGAGGTCTTCACCGCAAGCGATCTGGCTGAGCCAGATCCCCGGGGGTCAGAGGGTTGGGCCTTTTTATTTTCCCCAAAGTGACCTCCTCCTCCTGCCTTTTGGGCATGAGGCCTGGCTGCCTGCGTCCCAGCAGCTGCAAAGAGGAAAAGGGCAGGGACCCTGATATTCAGTGTGTCCCCTGCCTTTGGTGTGGTGCCCCCCAGTCCGGAGGCCTCTGCCTTACCTGCTCTCAGAAGTAAATCTCAGGTTTTCTGCCGGGCTTGGGGAGGGGCGATCTCCTAGCCGTGCAAGTGGAGGTGGAAGACCACCTGCCCCCGTTTGAAATAACCCTTCTTCACGCCCACCAATTGCCACCAGCTGAGCTTTAGCTGTCTCCAGCTCACCTAGGGGTTACGGCTTATCTACCAGATTTTCAGTTTCCAAGATGTTGCTTTGGCCTCCTTTTTTTCTCTTCATACTTGAGGGTAAGGTCTGTAAAGTGATCTGTACCATCATTTCAGTGGGGTTTCATGATGAGGCAAATGTCCAAGTGTGGGTCTGTGCTGCCATCTCTTTCCTAGAAGGCCCAGCCTTTGCACCTTTTAACCTCATGGTTGCAACGTGGCTGCTCCTGCTCTGAGCATCAGACCCACATCCCAGGCAGGAAGAAGGGTTTATGCCAATGAGACCTTCCGCTGGGACAGGAAAGCAAGCTGGCAGACTTCCTCCTGCATCCCACCGCCACTCTTAGCTGCAAGGGAACCTAGTAACACCGTTATTAAGGGGGCACATTGCCACTCCCACAAAACGGGCTCTGTTTAAGGAGGAGAATGGAGAATTGCACATCCTGCTTGGGCCACGCACCGATTCCCGAGCTAGTCACAAACCCAGTGGGGACGCAGTGCCAGACGGGCTGGCCCGGGTTATGGCAGCCGGGGCTGGGGTCAGTGCAGCATCAGTGAGGGGACAGCTGGCTCCCCGCAGGGAAAGCACGGTGCTGCCCTGAGACGAGGAGGGGTTGGGGGCAGGCGGAAGGCCGCTGCCCAGAGCACACAGCAGGCGCTCCTTGCCCATTCGCTCCCCGTGCTCTTCCTGCTCCCGATTCAGTCCCCGATTACTCTTCCCACTCTCAGTGCTGTCCCTGTCCCCACCCCGGGCCCAGGGTGGGGGACGGGAGGGGAGGTCTGTGCGTTGCTGAGTCTCGTGGAAAGGTGACCGTGGACCTCTGGGAGGATGATCTCATCCCTGTCTGAGGGAGGCATCGGGCTGAGATGCTAACAATAGCCAAGCACGACGCCGGCCTGATTGGAGAGGCTAAAAAAAGCAGCTCGTTGCGAAGCCCAGCAGGGAGAAAAGGTCCGCGAAGGCAGGTTGCAGGGGCCGGGCAGGACGGAGGAAGAGGACAGAAGGCACCGCCCGGGCGGCCTGAGCCTGGGGACAGCCAGGGCTGTGGACTGCCCCAGTCTCCAGGAAGAGTTGGTCCGCCCTGCACCACCCACCCGCCCCCAGGTTGTGCAGGGCACCGGCAGTGACCCCAGGAGCCTCTCCTGTCCTCACCAGAAGGCCCTCTGCTCCCTGGAGCTTGGCCCAGCCACAGAAGGAGAGAAAATGGCCCGTGTGTCCCCAGACCCCACCATGTGCCGGCCTCGTGTCACAGAACCTTCACCACAGCCCTGCCCACCGTACAGATGAGGAAACTGAGGCTGGAGGAGGCGGAGGGAGCAGGCTGGGCTGGAGAGCTCATCTCTTGTCCTGCTGCCGGAATCCTGGCCAAAGCGTTCGGACCCCGCTGACCTCTGCCCCCTGACCTCTGTGAGCCCCAAGGCCCGGCGCCCTCCAGCATCTTCCGTCTCCTCCCCAAGCCCCATGGGTGGCAAATGACCACATCAAGGCCAGAAGGGGAGCAACGTGCCCACAGCTGCGCTAGTGACAGGCAGAGCCGCCCACTGTGCGTGCCTTCCGCGCCTTGCTTGCGCCAGGGCACGTGGGGGCAGCCGTGGGCGCGAGCCGGGCGGGCAGCTGGAGGAGGTGCACAGGGTCTGTCTCCAGGCCGCCGTCAGCCCGGGGAGAAATAACGAGGCCCAGACGGATCTGCTCGGAAAAGGCCAAGTCGCACACAAAGAACCGCCTCCCGCCCCGATGGAAACGCAGCTTTGCTACCGCCCGTCGCAAATGCCGGCGCGTCCTTCGCGACCCCAGCGGCCTTTTCTCCTCACTTTCAGCCTCACAAAGACGAGGCAGAGGCAGCCCCACCACCCCGGTGGGAACTCGTGACCGGCTGAGCCAGGAGCCCAGCACCAAGGCAAGATTCCTGCTGCGGCCACTCGAAGGTAATGGCACTTCCGTTCCCGGCCCACGGTGGCCCAGCACGGGAACCCGGGGGGCGGGGACGAGTGGGCAGCCGCGGCAGCAGGGCGGCCACACGGCCACAGGAAACACGCCTGCGCCACTGCTGCCCGAGCCCCCGCAAAGCCGCATTTCCATTTCTCGGGAGCGGAGGCCTCTGACACGGGTACCGAGAGGTCACACAGTATGAGCAAGTCACGCGGGCCTCGGAGCCAGGACCCCGGCCATGAGAACTCGGAAGACCCAGCCTCAACTTTAAAACAGGGATAGAAAACTGCGTTCATTGCCACAAAACTGCCGCGTGGCACGCTGCCCCGACCCTCGGGTTCGAACGCCTGCTTGTTTGGCTCACAGTCGGCAGCACAGGCGGCTCCGCTCTGCTGTGAAAACCCACCGGGCAGTGACCACTGGGGGCCTCCCCACATCCCCTCCTCCCTCTCCCTTAGGAACTGACTCTGCCTTCACGGGGCCACCCGGAGCCCAGCTGAACGACTGTGTCCCAGCCTCCTGTGGCCAGGGCCGTGGCAGTCGCTGGATGTTGCCTCCAGGGGCTGTCCTTAAAGAAGGTGACACCTAGGAAGGGGCGGGCGCCTCTCACGTCTCAGGCTGTCAGTTCCTCACAATAAATCCCGACCTCGTCAGACGCCCACCCTTGTGGTTCCCACCTGCCTGCTCACGGGCCGCCCTGGGGACCTGGCTCCGCCCCATTCTCTTCCCAGTTCTCCTGACCCTTTCTGTCCTGCCCGGCACACAGGTGCGATGGAGCTCCTGCAGCCATCTTGTCATCACGAGGTAACCTTGGGGACAGAAGTCACAGAGGAGACGGACAGAAGGAGCCTGCATCCTGTCGACTTTGTGCATGTGCCATTCCAGCCCCAGACCGTGGACCCCCAGGCCTCTCTCGGAAGGTGAAAAACCCCTAACTGACTTGAGCCCCTGGAGCTGGTTCTGTTCCCAGCAACTCAGCTCAGTTCCCGCCAACGCAGCCTGCGGCAGGAAGAGGG
Source organism: Lepilemur ruficaudatus (assembly GCA_963574885.1). Classification (NCBI taxonomy): domain Eukaryota; kingdom Metazoa; phylum Chordata; class Mammalia; order Primates; family Lepilemuridae; genus Lepilemur; species Lepilemur ruficaudatus. The sequence continues at coordinate 4,903 of CAUYRT010003657.1, read as the reverse complement.
TCTGAGCTGGCGGGAGATCGGGAAGGACTTCCTGAGGATCGAGCTTTGAGCTAGGGGATGAACAGTAAGCAAGGATTGCCAGGGCATGGGCAGGAGGGAAGGGCGACCCAGGCAGAAGGAACAGCATCTGCCAAGGCCGTGTGGAAGGTGGGAGCCCAGCCCAGGTGTGGCGTGAACGGCAGGCGTGTCTGCAGCCTCGCGGGCAAGGGGCAGAGAAGTGGGAGAAACCAGCGAGGCCGTGGGGCCGCCAGATCCCAGGCCTGACGCTGACTCCTTGTAACACGAGGTTTCTCTGTTGCTCCGGACGCCTGACAGCCTCCACAGCAGGTGGCCACAGGGACTGCCAGCTCCTCTGTGGCTTTGTCTCTCTGGCCACTGCAGTGCCCACATGGGCAGGGGTGGGGCTGGGGGTCACACAGCAATCTCGGGCCGGGACCGTGTTCACCTTCACGCACGGGGCAGGGGCGCTTCTCCCGAGCCACAGCATCCGGAGATGCCGCGGTTTCCGGCTCCTTCCTCCCCGCCTGAGGGAGGCAGGGCTGGCTGTGAGAGGCACAGAGACCTGCCCCCAGCCACGCAGCTGTGAACAAACCTCGGCCCAGCCCACCAGCCTCCTCCAGCCCCCGGGCGTGGGCGCACGCTCAGGGGCCTCTGAAACAGGCCCGGGTCAAAGGCACAGCAGCCTGTCGCAGGAGGGGCTGCCGCAGAGGGGTTGGGCTGAGAACCGCGGGAGCCCGCTGGGTACAGACGAAGGTCTCAGTGACTCCTGAGCCCGCCTGCGTCCTTTCTCCGCGTGGTCCCCGCCACAGCACCGCTGTCTCCCTTTGGTGGTCTGTGGGTTTGGTGTGGTTGCACCCGGTGACACGTGCAGCCCTTGTGTCTTTGGATGTATCGGTCTTGGTTGGGGCACAGTCCTACCCGATGCCACGGCCAGCGTGCCCTTGGCATCCCCGATGCCGCCCGGGAAGCCGCGCGCTGTTGCAGTTATGCGCATCCGCGGCTTTCTCAGCTCCGGGGACAGGGCTGCAGGGAGCAGGATGGCAGGAAGACGCCTCCATGGCAGGATGGACGCCCAGAGACAGCTGCCAGTGGGGGCGAAAGTCTGACCTGTGGGCTCCTGACGGTGTTCGTTATGGGATGGAGGCGTTACGGTGACAGCGCAGGGTGCTGGGCAGGAAGGAGCAGCGAAGGAACCGCCAAGTGGAAGAGGGCAGGGCCCCTGCTGGGAGCCCGGTCGAGACGCCCATTCTGCCACCCCTGGTCCCTAGCGCCCGAATCACGTGGGGCGCCTGCCACGGCGCCACTGCCCGTTCTGAGATGAGCCCCACCACGGTGCCCAGCCACAGACCCAGGGAGCTCTGAGCACCTCCCAGGCAATTTACCGGAACATGTAGCCAACTAATAAGTGGGTGACGGGATCCTTTGTTCAAAAGTTATCTTTAGACAAGAGCATTTATCAAGTTTAATTAACGTGTCATGGGCTGCAGCGTGAGAGATGGCTCCGAACACAGCCCTGATAATACCAATTTTTCTACGTTAATGCCAGCTCGGCCCCGAGCTCCGAGCAGGAAATAGACCATCAATGCTAACACCACCAAAAAATAGAGATTGCCCTCCCTAAATCAAAGTAAACGTGTTGTGGACGCCGGAGTAGGAGCAGGAGGCTGAAGGCCCAGCAGCCGGGAGCTTGGGCAGCTGGCCAAGAAGTCAGCGTGCTCGGGGACCGCCCTGCCAGGCCGGCCACCTCCCACCTGGAGTGGGCTCCCCCGTCAGGTTGATAGTGTCTCCCTGATTTTGCAGAAGTAGATGCTGAGGCTCAGGGAGGCCCTATGACTCATCTGGGCCACACCGTTTAGTAGAGTCCGGTCCAAGATCCATTTCTCCCCATCTCAGGAGACTCCGGGCACATGTGACTGGTGGGTCAGTAAACAGTGGCCGAGCACTGACCATACACAGGCGCCAGTCCAGGTGCCGAGCGTCCGGCAGCAGACGACGCAGGCGGGAACGCCTTCCCGTGGAGCTGGCACTCCTCTGCGGATGCGGAGAGTCAGGAGGAGGAGGAGGAGATGGAAAAGAAAACAAAGACTGCAGATATTGCTATTAATGTATGCTAAGGAGAGACTAGAACGAGATAATGGTTGAAAGAGATGCAAGGGGGAGAGAGGCCACGTGAGATGCGGTGGCCAGGGAAAGCCTCTGACACTGGAGAGGCACGAGAAGATCCGGGGCAGTGGCACTCCAGGCAGAGGGACAGAAAGCGCAAAGGCCCTGAGGCAGGGGGGAGCTAGGTGTGCGGAAGGATTGCCGGGAAGCCACGGTGGCTGCAGCGGAGGGGGCAGATCCCCAGTCCCCAGCCCGGGGAAGAGGGAGGCTGTGATGGGACTGGCCTGCAAGTGTGGGGCACGCATGGCCAGGTCTGTGGGAGGAAGCCACTCCTTGCTGGCCTTGCAGGTGTCTGGAGCTCAGCAGCATGCTGTTTGGGTGGGCAGAGCCACTGTGCCGAGGCCCGAGCAGACACCGGGCAGGTAGTCGGCTAGGGAAGAGCCCAAGGAGCCTAGGCGGTAGCCAGGTGCCCATGTGGCCCAGCTGGGGTCTTTCAGAAAGGAGTGTAAATTTGGGGTATCCTCTCTCACCCCCATAAGAGGATCCACCCCTGGGTGTATTCTAGGCCCTAGAGACCCTCAAGCACAAGCCCAAGACAGAAGATGGGGCAGAGCCATGCAGGGAGGTTGCCCAGAACTGGGATCACGTTCCCTGCAGAGCACGTGGCTCCCAGAGGGGGAGAACAGGGGCTCCCAGGGGCTCCTCACAGAAGGCTAGGGAAATGCGATGCTCGCCTGGGCACCAGAGCATCACCACGGGCACAGGTGGTGGGGCCGCCCAGCCTGGGCTCAGATCTCACTCCCCGTGGACCAGCTGTGTGATCTTGGGCAAGTCACCTCCCCTCTCTGTGCTTCCATGTTCTCATCTATGGAATGGAGAGGAAATCTCTGGTTCTGGAGTTTCTGGTGAGGAATCGACAGCCCGAGACACGAGAGGTGCCAGCCCTGTGACTGTCCCAGAGCCCTCAGTAAGTGAAGGCCACTGTTATACACACATAGAACCCGTGTGAGTCAGGGGGTGGGCACTGGCAGTTCCTCCTGGGATCCCGTGAACCATTCCAGGCAGGCTGAAGATGAGATTCCAGAGGGACGCTGCTCAGAGGCAAACTGCAGCTCAGGAGGGACAGAGGGACCCCACTAGGGCTTTACTGCCTGTGTGGGAGTGAGCTCACCGTCACAATAGGATGCAAGCAGGGCCGCGGCTGGCTGCCTGCATGAGCTGAGTCCAAGCAGGGTGGCCTCTGGGCTCCCGACTTAGGCTCTGGGACTTCGAACATCCTCAGTCCTCTGGCCCAGACCCATTAGTACCAACTGTGGGGGCCCCACCTCCCCGCCAAGGCTGTGGCATATTCAAACCCCGTATGGCCGGGGGCTTCTGGCCCCCACTCTCGCCGCAGTCTCCAGCCCTGCTGGCGTGTGCTCTCCTTGTCTTGGAGAAGTCTCTGCCACACCAGGCCCTGCCCTGATGCCTTCACGGCCCAGAGGACCCCAGCCAGGGCTGCTCTGCCACAGCCCAGGGGTGGGCGTGACAGCGGGAGCCAGCAGCCAGCACAGCCCGGGCCTGATGGAGCTGGAACCCTGGAGCCCACCAGCCAGCCCGCCCCTGAGGGACTTCATAACCCGGCCTCTGATTGGTCCCTCCTGGCCACGACTGCCCGCCGTCCTGGGGTCTTCTCCCCTGTCACTGCCGGAGTGCAATGGCACAGCAAGAACTGTGAGAGTCCACAGCCCCACAAAGGGCCACCGCCCCAGCTCCCCACTCAGCGGCTGGTGTCTACACCTTCCCTTTGACGTCATCTGATGCTTGGGCATGGGTCCCTCACCTACCAGCTTCGGGAAGTGGTGCCAGACAGACAACCTTCCAGCTGTATGGGAGGGTTCCAGGGGAGCATCCCATCTCATTCAGAGCCCCCTCCCGACCCTGGCCCCCCGCAGTGGCCTCTCTGTAGACCCCAGATGCCATCTGACCCTGCATTTACAGACCGGCTCCAGGCAGGCCTGGTCGCACAGCCCATGGAAGCATCTGGAATGCAGCCTGCAGTGCTCCAGGATCCCTGGGGGTGGGGAGGAGCACACCTGGCACCACCGACCTTGCAGGGTACTTTGGCCAGTCGCTGTCCCTCTCTGAGCATCAGTTTCCTTATCTATGGGTCGAGGGATAAAGGGAGTGACCCAGGCCCCCCCCACCCCGTCTCCAGGTCTCAGTGTTTCTGAGTGATTGTCCCAGGCCAGCCCTCCTGAAGCCTGGGTCAAACTTTAGGGAGCAGATGAAACATTGACCCAGGTTTGCACCCCACCCGTTGCCTGCCATGGGTGGGGAGAGCATGTCACTCTCCAGATTTGGAGCCTGAATCGATGAAGAGATGAAGAATCCGGTCTCTCTGCGAGGACGTAGCTCCACACCCTGATGCCAGAGCACCCCTGAAACCCTCTGGTGTTTCCAGCCTGGGGACTCTGGGAGGTTCCCTGTGCCTCCGTGGCTCTTCCATCCCTTCCCTGACCTCCCTGAGCCTCGCCTCTGTCCCTCTGTCCCTCTGGGAGATTGATGACAACAGCTGGCTCCGCATTTCCTTCCCCCAGAGGCACCGCCTAATGGCTCATGATGCTGTCAGGGCCACCGATCCCCTGATAAATTCCTGCCACATCTCATTTGCATATTCTCCCAGCGCTACATACTGGGCAGCTCCGGCTCGGAGGCCAAAGAAGATACTGGAGCAGTCTTGTCCAGCTAAGTCCCCATCACTTTGGGCCTGGACACTGCAGAGCCCCTCACTGGACTCCAGTCCCTCCCTCCAATCTCT
>CAUYRT010003656.1:0-25397 GCA_963574885.1 Lepilemur ruficaudatus | reverse complement strand
CCATGATAACAGCCTCTGATCAGTGAACCATTGAGTTCACACATTCTTTCAGGGCAAAACCCTGCAAACTCCTGTTTCTGTCTTTAATATAGCAATATTGGGCGATACAATAAAATAATGATCTTATGAGCCACATTTCATCAATTCCTCAATCATATTTCCCAACACCCAACACCTGGCAACCACTGATATTTTTACTGGTTCCATAGTTTTGCCTTTCCGGAATGTTGTGTAATGGGAATTATAGACTATAAAGCCTTTTCAAATTGGCTTCTTTCGCTTAGTAATATGCATTGAAGGTTCCTCCATGTCTTTTCATGACTTGTTAGCTCATTTCTTTTTGGTGCTGAGCAATATTCCATTGTTTGGATATATTATAGTTTATTTATCCATTTACCTACTGAAGGGCATCTTGGTTGCTTTCAAGTTTTGGCAATTATGAATAAAGCTGCTATAAACATCCATGTGCAAGTTTTATGTGGAAATAAATTTCAGCTTCTTTGGGTAAATACCAGGGAACATGATTACTGGCTCAGAGGATAAGAGTGTACTTAGTTTTGTAAGAAACTGCCAGACTGTCTTCCAAATGGCTGTACCGTTTTGCATTCCTATTAGCAATGAATATGAGTTCCTGTGGGTGCACATTCTTGCCAGCATTTAGTGTTTTCAGTGTTTTGAATTTTGGCCATTCCAACAGGTGTGTAGTGGTATCTCATTGTTTAAATTTGCATTTTTCTGATAACGTATATGACCAGAGCATCTTTTCATAGCTTAATTGCCATCCGTATATCTTCTTTGGTGAAGTGTCTATGAAGGTCTTTTTAATTGGGTTGTTTGTTTTCTATTATTGAGTTTTAAGAATTCTTTATATATTTTAGATAACAGTACTTTATTAGATATGTCTTTTGCAAATATATTCTCCCAGTCTGTGGCATGCTGTTTTATTGTCTTGAAAGTGTATTTTGTGGAGCAGAAATTTATGTTTAGTTTTTAAAACTTTTTTTCTATATTCTGTCATCATTAAGAGTGCCCATTAGAAGTCTACTTTGAAGCAACTAGATCTCAAGAGTTTAATGCTAACTTTGGGGGAATGTTATGATTACATCCGTGTCCACCCACTGGTTCTTGTCAAGAACAGCAGTTAACCTATTATTTGTGTATAGTGTATAATGTGGTTTTTTTTTAAGCAAGTAGAACATTTTTTCTGTTCTTATTATCTGTGATGTAATGATACTTCTTTTCCAAGAATATGGTTGTCTCCATTTACCCAAATTACTTTTATGTTCATTAAAAAATTCTACAGATGTTTTCAATAGGTTTGGCACATTTCTGGTTAGGATTATTCCTAGATGTTTTATGTTTTATTGCTATTATGGGTAGGATCTGTTTTTCCCCCTATTATATGTTCTAATTGGTTATTACTGATATATAAAAAATTTGTATGTTGGTATTGCATTTGGAGACCTTACTCAATTCTCTAATAATATTTTAGTTAATTATCCTTGAATTTCTAGGTGGAAAATCTTATTCTCTATAGCTAATGATATTTATAGCTAAATCTGAATTGCCCAATCAATGGCTACTATGCTGCAAGAATAATTCCTTCCTCTTCAGATAACCATTTTAGACCAACTATTCCTGAAACGGCTGAATGTCAGCTGATATCTCTTGTTGAAGTTCTATAAATCTTTACCCCTCTCTTCCTCCTGTGTTAGAACACTCCTTGTAAGTTATACTTATGCCCCAACATTCTGAGTAAAAGCTTATGTGTAAGGGTGTTAATATTAAAATAAAGTCAGTAGCTACCATTCAGTTCCACATTTCCAGTTGTTTTGCATAATGAGATAAATCAGAGATCTTTTCAAACAGTTGGCAAACATATATCACAAAAGCAATGATATGATAAAGCACTTTCATATTCCTTACAAAATTTCTAAATTAACCTTACTACATTTCCCAGCCTCATATAGTGTAGCAAAAAAAGCTTTTTTATGAGACTAGTATTCCATAATGTGCATCAGTAAACTTAATATTTGTACTAAAATTTAACCACATTTGTAACACAACTTGTTCAATCTTTGCAATTACTCTTAGGGATTTTTTTTCATGTATTCTCTAGTATGCAGCATTTAATAGTTTAACAAAAGTTTTCCCATCATCGATTTTACTGTCAGTTGTATCTTTCATGTTTAATATATTTGAATTCCTGCAGTAAATACTTTCCAATGCATTTTCTATAGAAAGGAGCTATATCTTAATGAACTTTGTTCATACAAGGTAAATTCTACAAGGTAAATTGGCAAACTGAAAAAGAAAATCATTTAATGCTGAATTAAAGCCATCATTTTAAAACCATTCTACATAAATACATGGAGAGGTTAAAAGGAAAAAAATAACCTAACAAAAAGATTATATTGAGGTAGAAGAAAAATATTTTAATTTTTCTGTCAATTGTAATAAGTACCATTATTTTATAATCTATTAAGAAAGAAAAAACTGCCAGTTAAACTGATATGCTTTTTAAATGCTTTATTCTTATTGAAATAAAAATTATAGCCTTAATTAGACATGAGTTTATATTATCTATCACTCTGATATGTACATAAAAACGAAATATAATATAAGCAAAATAAATTGGTTTAAGCTATTCCTAAAACTCTTTCACATTCAAAATATAATTCTTCTCACTAACTTTTTGACATGTAATCATCAGTATTCATGTTTCTCCACAGAATATAATTTTCTGTGTCACCAAGCACATCAGTGATGCAGCAATTTTTAAATGAATCCGTTAAAAAATTAAAAGATTGGTGCTGGGCTCTCAAGCTAGCTCAGTAATTATGTACAGCCTGCTTTTGTCTCCTGCTTCCAAGGTTGTTAAACTATTGTGTTTCCCACTTTCCCCACCCTTCCATCTCAACACGACTACTTAGAACTTGGTCAAAAGAATAGTTTTCTGATATCTCTGAAATTTTATTCTAAGCTATAGATACCCATTTTGTAGATAATGGTACTGATTTTGATATTTGTTCATGAGCAGATAATAGCAGCTTCTGGCCACTAGATAAGATGGCTGCAAGATGCCGCTGATTGTAAGCCACATTCCAACTTCAGAGATATTAAAATGTGAAGGGGAAATGGATATGTTAGAAACAATGAAATATAGTACCTTATATTGGGCAGATGACTTTAAAACATTGAAAAATTAGTATAGATATTTTTCACGTCATACTTTTTGTACCAGTAGTTCCTCCGTTACTGTAAATACGATACTACATGCAAGGAGCAACAATTCCCATGAGACACGAAGCATTAGCTGTTGCCCACTGATTTCCCAAATGCAGAGAGTAGACAGAAAAAGTCACTAGAGCACACTGACAAAAGACAATTATTTTCAGGTAAGAAAGACAAATGGAGTATACATGATATGTTTATTAGATTGCAAAATTCCTCATTGCATATTAATTAGATGGTTTCTTCCTTGCAAGCATGGACAATCTTTATAGATCCAGCTTTTTGCACTACTTGAAGCGTGAAACAGATTTTATAGTATTGTTACTGGTATATTGACTTAGTTTTTCCAATAGAGACTGTTAATCTTTAGTTAGATTTTTAATAATTTAAGGTGAAGAGGGAAGGAGAAGATTGAGTACAACTGTAGTTTGGGGAATAATTTAAAAGTTAGAAGAAATTAATTGTTAGAAGAAATTGCACGTAGTTTCCTTGTTCATATATTCTTATCTCTAACATCAGTGTTAAAAGTAATTGTTGGTATAGAAGTGAAAATTATTAAAAAATGATACTAATAACCTCAAATCTGAAAGGATTCTATTCAGAAAAGTAACAATTGCAATATAGAGATGTAGTTTACAATTCAGTATCAGTTTTGTACAGTAAAGGATAATAGGGATAAGAATAACTCTTCCAAGAATAAAACTTTATGGTTTTAGTGACTGTATCATTTGAATTATTTTAAATTGTGATGCTGTTTTCTTCCTAAGAACTGATTAGCTTAATGTGTCCTCATTCTGTTCTATGATGTTCCTGTGATTACTGGTAGGATACTGAGACACAAAAGTGATATAATGCTTTGTCAGAGACCACCAAATTAATTAGACGCAGAGGCAAGGCTGGAACCAGGCTTCTGGTTGGGTAGATTTACCCCCTCTCCACCCCTCTCCAGTAGGCTGTGAATTCTGACAAATGAGGTAGGCTTTCTCAGGTTTGGAGATTTTGAGTAGCATCAGGCAGCATGAACTAACATGTTTTAGAAATATACTCGGCTTTTAAAAAGAGACCATTTATGTTTTCTCACTTTATCATGTATAATGGAACATAACTAAAGTCCTACCGGAGTCTCACATTTGTGGGGAAACTGGCGTTACTGCAGATTAGTGCTGGGGCAGAGAAATGACCCTATTATCTCTGTAGTGGTGATAGGTGCTTCAGAGGGGAACTTGCATCATTAAGAGTGAGTTGTTATTTTCTTGCAGATGCTTTCTACACGAATTATTAATATATTAAATCAGAAAGAATTGGAAAGTGCTTTTTAGGGACTTAGGAACATAATTTGTTGGTTTCAGCATTCACTTTTACTTGAAATACTGTGTTAATCTATGTTTTCATAGATGTGTGCACAAGCACACAGTCAATTTCATTTGTGTGTTTCTTTGGATATATCTTTTCTTTCTACATGGAATACCTTTTTTTATTTTCTCTGGTGTCAAGTCCCTCTTTATCTCTAAGATCTCCATCAGTCAGTTTTATCTTCCTTAATGAAGCCTCCTTGATCCTCATAGCCAGGTTGTTGCTTGCCTTGTGGTCCCAGAGCAGTTTGTTCCCATTGCCACATCATGCTTTTATTTGTGGACTCACAAGCTCTTTCCATGTTTATAACTCACAATTGAGTGTGTGCTTCTCAATGGCAATTCAGTTTTCCAATTTCCAGCATCTCACATTGATACCTGCATCTACTGGGTATGCGGCAACTATTAAATGAACGAATATATATTATACGTAGTGTGTATATTATTTATATACCCTCTCTCTTTCAAAAACGTGTTTAAGATGGCTTATAAGCAATATAGCAAATTAAATGAAAATTGGAAGAAAAGAGGAGGATGTAACATGGGACCAAGGATGAGTTAATTCATACCATGAGTCTGTAAGTGAATGTGTAGTATGAATATAGGTGCATTTGCATGTATAAGGAAACATATATAGAAGTTTTATAAAGTACATTTAAAAAATCTAAGCTGTTTGATAATTGCTTCTTTTTTATTTTTGCCTTGGAAAGATTTCTTATTTTTATAGATTGTACATTTTGTCACCATATATCTGGTGCTAAAGAGTTTCTCTGGGGAATGCTCATTAGTTCTAAGATTCCAGTGAAATCAGCATGTGGTAAAATGGAGTGGTCTCAGTCCCACGCTATGAAAATAGGAATCTAATATGATTGTGTGCAGTGCTCTTCAGCTCCTGAAGATTTGTGCTCTAACTCCCATTACCTGCTTTCTCTCAGAAAGCACATAGCCATGGGGTAGGAATGCTAGAAAGCAAATTTGAAATAATGATCTTCTCTTGGAATAAATATCATTTAAATTAAATGTAACTATAAAGTACCTATGGATTATAGTTTGCTCTCCAGGTGACTCGTTTGCCAAGTTTAAATAAATGAACATGTTAAAATTGTAGTCTTATTCTCCAGCTCTCAGGATTAAATTTATGCAAATCTAAGAAGAGGTTTTTTTTTTTTGATTGTTAATATTAGACGATTTCTGAGTCTTATTCTCTGCATGATGTTTTTAAAATAGAGAATAAAGCATTGCTTTGTTGTTCTTAATTAATTGGTAAAATAATGTAGACTTATTCTGGGTAATTTATTTAAGACAACAAAGCAGTTAGTCACTCATTGGCAACTTCATAAGAGAGGCCAAGATGCCAACCCATTTCTTTTGGTCTGCCAGCTATTAGAGTGTGTATTCCAGGGACTTGCTATGACCAGCTAGCTGGCAACTGATTTACAAGGCGGGAAAGACAGGACTTTTGAATGGCGGCCACTGACTCAGAAGCAGGGCAGAATGTGTACTGGCTTCCAGCCTTGTCTTCTGGCGTGCAGATCTTGCTGCCAGGGGAAAGGGGACTTGATGGTGGCAAAGAGCCTGTGTGCTACCTTTGGTGTGTTTGCCAGATGTCATCAGCATTGTTTTTTTTTTTTTTTTTTTTTTTGAGACAGAGTCTCACTCTGTTGCCCTGGCTAGAGTGCGGTGGCGTCAGCCTAGCTCACAGCAACCTCAAACTCCTGGGCTCCGGTGATCCTTCTGCCTCAGCCTCCCGAGTACCTGGGACTACAGGCATGCGCCACCATGCCCGGCTAATTTTTTTTTTCTGTATATTCTTAGTTGGCCAATTCATTTCTTTTCTATTTTTAGTAGAGACGGGGGTCTTGCTCTTGCTCAGGCTGGTTTCAAACTCCTGACCTTGAGCAATCCGCCCGTCTCGGCCTCCCAGAGTGTTAGGATTATAGGTGTGAGCCACCGTGCCCGGCCTATCAGCATTGTTTTTGACCCTCACTTTGGTTTAGCAATTGAGGGCTGCTAAGTAGCATATAATATTCCAGTTGAAAATGTCTATCTCCCTGTCTGTTTGCCCATTCTCCTGCCCGTCTGTCTGTCCATCTGTCCATCCATCCATCCATCCATCCGACCAACGCTGGGTTTAAGCTATCAATGAATGGGTTGGAATTAACCTCTGAAAGCATTGTTTGCAATTGAGGTTGGCAATCTTTTTCTATAAAGAAACAAATAATAAATATTTTACGTTTGCAGGCTGTACTGGCTCTGTTGCAACTACTCAGCTCTGTTGTTGTAGGGTGAAAATAGCCGTAGAAAATATGTCAATGAATGGTGTGGCTGTGATCCAGTGAGATGATGTTTATAAACAGTTGACTTGCAGACTGTAGTTGCCTACCCCTGGTTCAGACAGTAGGAGTATCTGGCTTAACATAGCTTGTGTGATACACAAAAACTTAAAAAAATGATTTAATGCTTGTAAGTTTTTTTTAACACTGCTTTATGTTGAGGTTTGTTAGCTTAATTATCTTTTGCTTTGAGATTTACCTACAAAAGTAGTTTTATAGGTTTTTACCATTTTCTTTTTCTTTATTATTTAAACATATCAATCATTTAAAGAATATTCAGCTTTCTCTGGCACTGGTTGTAGAAATGTCATTGGATTGGAAATATATAAAAAATAAGAAATCAAATTCCCTACTATATCACTTAAAACAGCACCATTAAATTTAGTGGTTTTTACTTATATATATGATTTAAAAGACTTTTGACATGGAAACAAGGTCAGGATATGTTGCTAAGTGGAAAAAATTGTAGATTGTAAAAGAGTTCCAAACAGTGTATAGAAAATGTGATTCTATTTGTGAAAAGAAAAAGATGGACCTATGTATATGTACACATGCATGTTGTAAATATCTGAAAAGATACTGAGTCAGTTTGAGTTCTTAGTTTTCAGATGAAATCAACTGTATAAGCAGAAAGGATTTATTGAAGGATAATAAATAGCTCACAGATCTCTGGAGTCGTTGGTAGAACTGATTATCTTTTTGGGATCTACAGTATTCAGCTTGGAAAATTAAGTTGTTGTCAGCTGCTGTGGTTGATAAAGTGTTCATAAATGCAAGGTGCAAAAATCAAATATACTTAAAACTTGAACTTGTTTTTTTCCTGTTTTTCAAACCCCCATACATTTACTGCTTGATAGAAAACTGATCTGAGAACTTAATTCAGTCCAATAAGGTGTTAGCACATGTATTAACAATTTTTAAAACTTTTTAAAACAACTTTTTAGGTTTTAGATTTACAGAAAAAGTACAAAGATAGTGCAGAGAGTTCCCCTACATCACATACCCATTTTGCCCTCTTATTGATGTCTTACATTAGTGTGATATAATTGTTATATTTAATAAACCAATATTGATACAGTGTTATTGACTAAAGCCCATAGTTATTAATATTTCTCTAGTTTTATCAGATGTCTTTTATTCTATTTCAGGAAAGCTGATAATAAACTTGTTCATCTGTGTAGTAATGTCATGGAGCCATGTGATAAATGCCATTTCTGTTTTAAATAACTTACAGAATTTGGGGAAAAATAACTAAAATAAAGCCTTGCCACAATGAGGTCCTTACATTCTTTTATGAACAAATGTCACATGAGAAAAAATAATTAATCTCTTATTTTTTTTCCTGTTATATGTTTAGTGGAACAGGTTCCAATAGAACCGTACAACATCCCCCTGTCCCAGGCCGAAGTCATACAGGAAGGGAGTGATGTTACTCTGGTTGCCTGGGGCACTCAGGTCAGTAGCGTTGATTTTAACTATTAAAGCCCATGTTATCTTGGAAACTCTCATTTATAATCCTGATACATGAAGAATCGAAAACGATGTTTCTTTATATCTCAAATTAAGTCTGCATGGTGCTACTGATGCTGATCTTTTTTCTTTCCAACTTCTTTGGGGAGTAATTGACAAAGAGAAATTATATATATTCAAATCATACAACATGATTTTATATGCATGTAATCAAATGATCACCACAATCTAATTAACACATCCATCACCACACAGTTATCATTTTGTGTGTGTGTGTGTGTCCACATGCCTGTGCATGATGAGGACCTTAAGATCTACTCTCTTAGCAAATTTCAAGTAAACAATATGATATTATAGTGATAGTCAGCATGCTGTATATTAGGTCCCCAGAACTTTACTCATCTTATAACTAAAAGTGTGTGGCACTGATTTCTGATTGAAGGTAAGGTACCCATTCAGTCATATATTAAAATATGTAAGCATAATGGTGAAGTCATTAACAATGTTATAAAACATAAAAATATTACAGAAACATATTCATGGAAAACACTTGTGTTTTGAAGCACATGTTATATATCCTCTTTAGTTTTGCTGCACTTGACTTACAATCTCCTTTTTCATCCCATTTCCTACCTTCTCTCATGATTACTTTGCTGGCCATATGGACCCATCCCGTGGTCCAGCCTCAGAATTCTGTACCTTTCTCTTTTCCAGTGACCCTCTCTACTGATACATTTCAGCTTTCCTCAGGTCTTGTTGTCACACGCTCTGTCTCCAAACTTTAAACTTCAGGACTCTTTTTCTCCAGCTATAGACTTCTATCTCTTACACTTTTATCTTTCCTTTTAAAGAAATGGAAATTTTTTTCTTTTTATGTATAAAGTAAATACTTGCTTATTTCAGAAAATTTAGGACAGCATAGTGCAAAGAAGATAACCTAAAATCATTTGCAATCTCACAAGCTCTTATTCTCTTCTCAACTTGATTTTTTGCTTGGAGAGCGGTAGTCCTCACAGTTCCTACCTGCAGTGGGTTAACAGTGTTGCGTGGTGGGTCACATCCCATTGACAGTGCCCCTGGTGGCTGTAGTGAACCTTTTTGGCTCTCCTTCAGTCCACTTTTAAACGCCCGTCTCTGTCACCCTTAGCATGTGACCTTGTTGCTCTTTAATGGGGTGGTTAGAGTGTATTAGATACTAACTCCCATAACTTGCTCTTCCTTCACACCTACCATTTCTGCTGCTAATCTTTTCCTTCTCTTTGTCTTTGAAGAAGAGGTGTCTGGTTTTGGTAGCTCTCTCTCCAATTGGGATTATATGCCATTTTACCTTCTCCAAGACTGTGATCTATTAGCTAGTCTCTCTCTCTCTCTCTCTCTCTCTCTCTCTCTCTCTCTCTTGCATTTTCAGTTTTTCTATTCTATTAAATATTTTTTTTTATTTAAAAAGTATGTATCACTTTACTATCTATAGAATATCTTTCTCCTGAATACCATTACATCTCCCTCCTTTCTTTTATCACTGAATTTAAACAACTATTTTCTACTGTCTACATTTAATTCCTTAATTTCCTTATTGTCTTGTACCTGTAAGTTGTGTTCCCATTAGTTTATTAAAACTGTTTTTGTTAATATCACTAATCTTCTAATTGTTATGTCCAGCCCTTATCCCATAATGCTATGGTATGTGCTATTGGCTACTATCTCTGTGAAATCTTTTCTTTAACTTCTGGGATACTCTCTGTTCTGGTCTTCTTTCTATCTCTTTAACTGTTTTTTTTGTTTTGTTTTGTTTTTTAAAGTGAGCTCATCTTCCTCCATTTTCCCCTTAAATGTTGGTGATCTACTGGATTCCATGACTTTTGCCCTTTGCTTCTTTCTCTGCATGTTCCCCCTAGAAGCTCTTTCTACTGTTACTTTATTTACCTCTGTATGCTATTTTTGTAATCAATATCTCTAGCACTTTCTCTCTCTGCCTCTAAGAACCTCTTTCCAACTGTTTTCTAAACATCTGTAGTTGATTATTTTGGCAGAATGTGGGGTTCAACACATCTAAAACAAATTTATTATCTCCATGCAGATCAATTCCTCTAACTTTAAACACTATCTCTATTAGTGATGTCAGAATTCAACTAGTTTTTTCAGGCTGGAATCTTTGTAGTCATTCTCTGCGTATTTTTCTTTTCATTTCAGGTTCATGTGATCCGGGAGGTGGCTTCCATGGCAAAAGAAAAGCTTGGAGTGTCTTGTGAAGTCATTGATCTGAGGACCATAATACCTTGGGATGTGGATACAGTTTGTAAGGTATGAATATAATGTTGATAGAACATCATTTCCTCATACCTTGAGCCAAATTTTTTGGATATTTGCGAAGAATTGTTTTGAAATTGTGAGCTGCGTGAGCATTTTTAACTGATGTAAAACTTTCAAATTTGAAGCACGAAAGGAATGAGTGCTATATAATCCACTTAATACTCAAAGAAACAAGTTACTTCAGAGTTTCTTTTTCCTTCCATAGTTTCCTCTGCTTAAAATATTACAAAACTATGTCCTTCATGCAGTCAGCTTGGTTGTGTTGTGTGAGAAATGGAGCTTATCAGGGATGTTGAAGGCACCTGTGTTTTTAACTTGTTATTGGTTATGGTTCAGTAAGCTTGGTTTAATTTAGTCAGGTAAATGGTTTGGCTGAATTCTCATTTATCTTCTCTCCAGAAGTGATGGGAATGGACTATTTTTTAAAAAAATAACTCTTTATATAGCCTTAAAACTGTGGATCACAGTTTGAGTGTTAAATTGTGGGATTCTGGCTACTCTGATTTACAGTTTCTAAGTAGCCCCTTGACCTCTGACCTGATTAGATTGATCTTGTTCTTATTGTTAATAGGATTCATATAGTCATTTCCCTCTTAAGAACATAGTTTAGTCTCATTTACTTATCTGTAACCAATATATTTCATATTAATGTCTAGATAATTTAAAAAGCATCCATTTCCATATTGGTACATAAAGAAGGTTAAACTCTTTTTTTGTGATGGTCTTATCTACCAAAGTCTAGGTAATAATGACATCTATTATTTTTTCTTGCTTTACTGCTATAGCAAGTAAGTCCTAAGACCTAGGGTATTTTATATTCATTATTATTATTTTTTAGAACTTTGGCATTCTTATAGCTTTTACAGGCTGTTTCTTAGGTTAGTTACATGAATGGAATCCACAGACAATACTGCTGTAACAAGTGTAACATAGTATGTTTGCAGGTGAAGATTGTTTTATAATTTAGTAGGAGAGTGATTTGTTATAGTGAAGGTTATGGAAGATTTTTCACTTAACACCATCTAAACACTTGACATAGCTACAAATGGTTGCAAAAATATCCTAAGCTGTTATATTTGTAGTTGCCATAATTAAGAATAATATTTCAGATTGAAATACTACATGAAACGAATTTAATGCTTTTTGCAGGCATTTTCAAATCAAGTCAGACACTGGGTTCTATTTCAAGTAGCCAAATGTCCCAAATTATGGTTAACCTGGGGCTGGCCTCTCGCTTGCAACATGTATCCCTCTCTTATCCTGGAGTTTGTATTTTTAGTGTGGATGGTGCTTCTGCAAGGGGTCATGATGTTTTGTCATGGCACTGCCTCGGGAATACTGATATATGGTCAGGACAATTACTTTTAGAACTTTATTTACATACCATCAACATTCAAAAAGGATTAGAAGCAGTTTAAACTAAAACACAAATATAAAAACACCCCACTGGTAACCATGAAAGCAGAGGAAAGGTAGAGGAAGAAAGAAGGGGAAAGCTGCCTATGTTTATTTGTACATCAATTTGCTTTTGCTCCCCTCCATTAAATCTGCTGGTTGCATCTTTGTCTGATCCTGGAATGTAGATTCCGTTTTTTTAGGGCTTTATCCTACTGGGAAAGATGAAAGGGGAGACTAGAGACTTCTGCTGAATGAGAAAGTGATGCATCAGAGCTCTTTCTTATTAGCGTCATTATCTTAGTTTTATGTTGGGATGCTTTCATCATGTTATTTTTCTAGTCGATGACCCTCCAATTGTGACAGCGAAGGCTGGCTTTTCATTTCTTGATTACTTTGTGTCTATTTGTGATTCTCTTTGTTGCTGATCATGGTACATCTCTTGTTTTTATGTATCTAAAGAGAAAATATTTGATATACTTTCCCTCCTGAAATTTAGAGATGATTTTAAAGAAGACGGCCCAAATATTTATATTAAAAATGAGATGCGTTTTTTTCAAAGAGTTAAGCTTTTTTCCCTTCATCTTCATGAATTTTATAGTAATCAAAATTTATGTTTATGATTTCTTTCAGTTAGCTGGATTTTATAGGTTGCTTTTGTTTTATGACAAATTAGATCCTTCAGCTTTATTCATTACATGTTAACACCAATATGCATCTTTTGGAATATCCAATCAAGAAAAGCCTATTATAGATAAAAATGATTTATTGAACACATACATTAGCATATTCTACATAGTAAAAAGACTCTGGGACAGTTGAGGAATTCATACATTTTGCTTAAGGCTTGATGCATTGTTTGGAAGTTATAAACAAAAAAAGTTGCTTGGGGACAGAAAAAGCAGCAGAGTTTTTGAATGTTGTTCAGGAGAGTTACAAAATTGGAGACTTAAATGGACCTAAAATCCACAGCCAGTTTTTCCGCTTAATTCTGAACCTGATGTTAAAGAGCTAAGCTGGAAATTTCTTAAAAGAAGAATAGAAATTCTTCAGTTTTGAGGCGCTTAAGAGACAGCCTACGCTAGAGCACGCGCGCGCGTGTGTGTGTGTGTGTAATGGCTTAACAAACCCAGCTGTGAGAGTTCAAAGCCCTGAAATAAGTGGTAAATTGATGCTGATGATCTGCAGCTGCTTTTTACTTGGTGACACCTGCCAATTTGGTCTTAGCTGGAAGTTGAGAATCCAGGTGTGTAGAACCCAGGTGTATAGAACCCATGTTTTGTGGGGTTATAGAAACAGAATTGAAATTTTGAGGCAATTTAAACATATACTCTTTCTCTCAAAATATTTGCCAAATTCTAAAGCTGCGTATGGTGGGAGGTCAGCAGAAAATATCTGAAAAGTGAAGCTATCCCTTAATGCTGGAGCAATAAAGATGATCATACACTCAAGTGAAAGCTGCGGAGAGTCAGGTCTTAGATTAGAGGCAAACCAGAATAGAATAGGTCATGCCAAGCCCACAACACATCCTCTATCGTTCTGAGTTCCTTATTGAATTAATGTAATTTACCTTCTGCTTTATCTGCTCAGCAGAACAAGGAGTCAATCCTGTCATTATTTGGAACTGCTATGAACCAGCATTCAATAAAAAATTACTAAGTATATGAAGAGACAGGAGTACTTGATCAACTGAGAGAAACAATAGAAAGCAGAAACATGTGATCCAGATATTGGATTTAGCAGAGAATAACTTTGTGATTTTCATGTTTAGGAACATAGAGAAAAAAGAGGAAGAAAATATGTAAGAGATTGGAGAGTCACCCTAGAGGATTGGGGGGGGGGATGTGTGTATCAAATAAACTTTGGTGAGCCATCAGAAAATTAAATATCTGAAAATAAGACCTCAATGAATGAGCTTACACACATATTGGACTCAGTAGATGATAGTATTAATGAACTAGAAAGCAAATTAATAGAAAATGTCCAAATTGAAGCACAGAGAGAAGAAAACAAGAAACTAAATCAGAAAAGAGCACAAAACACATTTAGAATGTGGCCAAAAGATCTGTCTTAGATACAATTTGAATTCTAGAAGAAGAGAGACACAATTGGTCAGAAACAATATACAAAAAATATATATCTCATGAAAGTGTCAGAACATCAACCTATACATTACAGAACCATTGTCAACCTGTGAGAAGAATATATTCAAAGAAAACCACACCTGTGTACACGATGGAACGACAAATTGCTGACTGTGCCAACCTAGAATTCTATACTTAGTGAAAACATTTTTTTAAAATTAAGACAAAATAAAAATAGTTTAGATGAACAGAAATTGAGAGAACTTATCACTAGCAGGCTTTCACTAATGAGGGTACTGCAAAAGAGTTCTCTTAGGCAGAAGGAAAATTATCCTAGAAGGAAATAGGAAAGTGAAGAGAGCATAAGAAATAGCTCTATATTGATTGTCCAAAACATTAGTGATAATTTTTTGTGGAGTTTAGTTATACATATGGGATTGAAATGTAAGACAATAAAAATACAAAAACCAGGGGGGAATTATATATGTGAGTTAAAATATTCTGGTGTTCTATGATTAATGGTGATGTAACATTTTTATTAGATTGTATTCAAGGATGTATGTTATAATCTCTAGTGTAATAATTAAAATAGTGAAAGAATGCATATCTAGTAGGTTAATTAAGAGAACTATAAATTAATAAAAATATTTGGTTAACCAAAAAGAAAGAAAAGGAATATGTACAAAGAAATCAGTGGGTCAATAGAAAACAGATGGTAAGATGATAGATATAAACCCAAATATATAAGTAATTAAATTAAATGCTAATATATTAATTAAGCCTGGTAAAAGTATAAGATTCTCAGATTTCATTAAAAAAAAAACCATTAAAAAAACTACCACGTGTAGCTTAAAAGAGCCATACTTTTATAAGAACACCAAAAGGTTGAAATAAAGGGGTGGAAAATGAAAGGTGGTGTAATTATGCTAATTTCAAATAAAGCTTTAAGGCAAGAAATATTACTAGAAATAAAGAGGAACATCCATAATGCTAATGGAATCAGTCCACTCTGAAGATATCATAATCCTAAATGTATTTTGTGTTCGATAATATAGGTTCAAAATTCATAAAGTAAAAAGCAAAACAAAACACAAATCTAAAAGGAGGTATAAACATATTCACAATCACAGTGGGAGACTTTAAGACACTCTTTAATCAAGCAGACAAAATTTTGGTAAGTATACAAGATCTAAAGAAAACAATCTATAAACTTGTCCTAATATTGTGCACCAAACGATACAAGAAATCATTCTTTTCGATTGAATATGTAACATTTGTCAAAATTGACCAAATGCTGGCCATAAATATAACCTTGAAAAATTTCAAAAGCTTGACTTTTCATTTAGAGCTATGGTCCCCAAACCCTGGTTGGCAGCTGGTACTGGTCCTTGGCCTGTTAGCAACCGGCCACGCATCACTGCCTGAGCTCTGCACCCAATTCCCCGACTCCTGTCAGTGGAAAAATTGTCTTCCATGAAACTGGTCCCTGGAGCCAAAAAGGTTGGGGACCACTGATTTAGAGACAGTGGAATTCAGTTAGAAATCAAGGGAGAAATAAGACAATTGGAAAAGCCTCAACTTTCTACAAATTAAATACTTATAATTAACCACTAGTTGTGAAAGAAACCACAACAGAAATTACAAAATATACTGACTGAACTGAATAGTCAAAAGTTTTAGGATTCAGCTTAAGCCATACTCAGAGAAAACTTTATAGCCGTAAATACATATTATTTAGAAAATAGTAATAAGAATAAAAAAATTAATGGTCTAAGTTTCTATCTTCAGAAATAAAATTAAACCTAGAGAAAGCAGAAGACATGAAGTGATAAAGAGCAGAAATTAGTGATATTGAAACTGTATAGAGAGAAATTTAATAAAGTCAAATTTAGATCTTGGAGAGATTAATAAAGTAGATAAACCTTTAACAAGACTAATGAAAGAAGTTGGGTAAAACCAAATGACAAATGTTAGGTATGAAGAAGGGGAAATCATTAGAGCCTACAGACAGTAATAAAATAATGAAGATAGTATAAGTAACTTTATAAATAAGTATTGAGTAAAATGAACAAATTTGTGGAAAAATATAAATTATTCAAAATTGATACAGAACAACTTAGAAAACCCAAATAGTCATTATCTATTAAAAAAATTAAATCCACTTTTATTAACCCACATACAAAGAAAACCCTAGGCCTATACAGCTTTACTGGTGAATTCTTTAAAATATAGTACTTATGCAAACCCTTACAAAGAGTGGAACCAAAGGGAAAACTTCCAAGTTCTTTTTATGAGGCTAGCATAATCTTCATATCAGACCTGTTCAGGATAGCATAAGGAAGGAAACTTATAGACAAATTTTTCTTATGAACACAGATAGCATAGGTAATGTCCACAAACAGTAACAAAGCAGTTGATGCAATTCCCCATGTTAACAGAAAACAGGAAAAACAATTCAATGACTACCTGATAAAGCAGGAACAGCATCTGTTCAAATTCAATATCCATTCATGATTAAAATTTCTTAGCGACCCAGAAATGGAAGTGAATTTTTATTCTGATAAAGAGTAGCTACAAAATGCCTGTAACAAAAATGATAATTTCTAGTGAGATGTTGACAGTGTTTTCCTTGAGATTAGAAATACCTAGGGAAAAATTTAGTGATACATGTGTCAGAACATTACATAGAGAATCACAAAATATTATTCAGGGAAATGAAAGACCCAAGTAAACTGAAGTATATACCATGTTAATCTATTGTAAGGCCAAGAATAGCCAAGGCAATCTTGAAGGAGAACAAAGCTGGAGGACTTAATTATCAACTGTCAAGATGTGTTCTAAGGCTGTAGTAATTACAACATTTTAATTGTAAGATAGACAAGGTTTAAAGATAGACAAATAGAATGGAATAGAATAGAAAGTCTAGAAACAGACCTGCTATTTATCTGATTGAAGACAAAGGTGACATTGCAATTCAGAGAGGAAAAGGTAGTTTTTTCAATAAATGATATTGATTCCTTTGAGTACTGTGAAAAATAATTGTCTTAGCCCTACCATGTAGACATCAATTCCAGATAAATTGCAGATCTGATTGTGAAAGAAAAAACAGTAAAGTTCTTGAGAGAAAGCATAGCTGAGTGTCTTTATGATCTTGTGCACTAACGAAACGATGACATTTAAAAAAGGCTGATGACATTGTGCTTCATTACAATTAAGAAAATTTATGCATCAAAAGGGCGCCAAGAAGAGAGTAAATAGACAACACACAGATTTGGAGAAATTCAAGGAAATGTATATCCAGAAATACAAAATATTTTTAAAAATAAAAAAAGGCAGACATTCTAATAGAAATATGGGCAAAAGTTTTGAGAAGGTACTTCATAAAGGAAGATATTCAAATGGCCAATAAATATGAAAAGTTGCTCAATTTCTTTAGTAATCAGAAAATCAAAAAGCCATAATGTAACGCCACTAAAGGCACACCATCCTGGCTAAAATGAAAAATATCCCCCAAATTACCCCAGACACTAAATGTTGGCAAGAATGTAGAGCAACTCATCTCTCATATACTGTTATTGGTAGTGTAAATTGGTACAACCATTTTGGAAAATTATTTTGGCAGTATCTACCTGAACCTTATAACCCAGCAATTCTTCTATATATACGTAGCTATATATGTATGTACACACACCTACACACATACCTCCAACAGAAATGTATGAAAGTTAAACATAAGCGTGTTCATGGGGTGCTATTTCTATTAATGGTAGCTTCACATTGTAAACTATCTAAAATGCCCATGAACCAGTGAATGGGTAAATTAGAAGTGTTAGTAAATAGAATATTGTTTGGCAATGAGAATGACTGAACTAAAAATGTAATGGAACAATGTGTATTCATCTCACAAATACAACTTAAAGAAGCCAGACTCAAATAAGTACATAGTGTATGATTTCATTTATCTAAAATTCAAAAATAGGTAAAACTAACCGATGGTGTTAGAAGTCAGGCCAGTGATTATCCTGGGGGTGGTCAATGTGTGGGAGAGGGCATGAGGGCTGCTGATAACAGACAGTTATTCTGAGTGCTGGATATATAAATTCTATCTTCGAAAATTGAGCACAACACTTTGTGCACTTTTTTGTCTATATGTTATACTTCAACAAAAAGTAAATAAAAAAGTAAAAAAAAAAAAGCACTATCCTCCCTTTCTTAGTTTGCTTTACCTCATTCTGTAGTGGGTACTTTTATCAAATCAGAGAGAACCTAGGTGCCCTTCAGCCAGGAGGAGTTTCCTTTCTGTCCTGCAGCTCCGTCCATACCCTTTGTTCAGTTTCTCCTTATAACTCAGTTCAGCTGTCGCACTGATGTGAAACAGGAGCTCGTAAGTAGAGCTGTTCTCTCCCAAGCCTTCCCAGGAGTAAGAACGGTGGTTAGGGTTATGGGCTTTAATGGACTTCCCTGCCGAGATACAAACCACATTCAAAATGAGTTAAAAAGTGAGCTGCACTGTTAACAAAGCAGTGGCCAGGCAGAGTTAGCCCTTGAGGCGCTGTCAAGCTTGAAAAGATTTGTCTTAAATGAGTAGAAATTCAGAGAAGCTGCCTACAGAAAATAAGAACTTGATTTTGGCAGGAAAACGAAAGGCTTTAAACGAAACTCAGAATGTCAAGAATCATCGTCATTTTACTTAGAATCAACTATGTAAGTCCTGCAAAACAGAAAAGAAACATGATAATTTACAAGGTCAAGGTGATTTTCACATTTGACAGAGAAGAAAAAATTATTGCTTATAATTCTGACATGTTTACACTTTAACTGAAGATTAAATTATGCTAATTATTGAAATAAATAAGGGTTTGCCTTTACACCTGGCAGTCTTCTTGGCTTGCTTTCTGTGGTGTCCTGCCTCCCCAGATCCAATTCCAAAGCAGATCCTGCTGGCTTTGCCTACACATTATGTCTAAAATCTGACCACTGCCTCTACTTCGGTTACTGTTGATCCTGGTTCAAACCACTGGCATTTCTCACCTGTTTTTTGGCCATAGCCTCCTAACTACTGTCTCTTGCTTCTGACTTTTCCTTGTCATAATTGATTCTTTCAAACTGAGTCACATATTCTTTCTAGTCTCTAAGGCCTCATAATGGTTTTCCACCATTAAACTTGGTGGAAAAGTCAAATTCCTTACCAAGTCCTATAAGGATTTACCTGATTTCACCACAGTCCACAACCCACCACCCATCCACCTTTTAGAAAATACTCTTCTGCCAGATAGCCCCTTGGTTCGCTCGGTCACCCTATTTGGTCACTATTCAAATATTATTTTCTCGTTAAGGCCTTCCTTGACCAGCTTATTTAGCATTGAATCCTAGTCCTCCTGCCAAGACTCCCTTTCACCTTTTCTTTATTTTTCTCCATAGTGATTAGCACGATCTAACATATTATGTGATTTTGGTTTTTATATTGTGGATCTTTCTTCTCCACATTAGAAGATAATTTATATGAGGGCAGTTATGTATTTGTTCACTGCTCAATTCTCAGTACCTGCAACAATGCCTGGTGTAGGACTCG
The DNA here is from genome assembly GCA_963574885.1 of Lepilemur ruficaudatus. Lineage (NCBI taxonomy): Eukaryota > Metazoa > Chordata > Mammalia > Primates > Lepilemuridae > Lepilemur > Lepilemur ruficaudatus. Next base: position 5,647 of record CAUYRT010003656.1, on the reverse strand, counting down.
TGCTCAATAAATACGTCTGAAAAGCTATTATGAATATTAGCAAGAGAAAGTCTGATAATGTGCTATGAAAACTGTTATGATATTAAAATGTTTTGAATTTGGTGCTTTTTCTTATTCTTGGTGCTTATACAAAAGTATCTTTAAAAAGTATCTTTAGAACATTGCTCTATAAATAAATCCACTGGTTTATTCTAAACTGAACTATATATTTAAAAGTCTTAAGTTTTACTTTGCCCTAGAGTTTTATTTTTAACAGTTGTCCATTTGTCATAATGGTATATCGAAATTATTCATTTGAATTCTCATTAGAACAGGACCAATTTATGTACTCTGAAAGGCAAAGTGAAGATGACTCTATGTTAAACTTCAGCTATCTGTAATGTCTAAGAAGTGAGTTTTATGTGTAACTACATTTTCTGCATAGATGAAAGTTACTATTGTATGTAGCAGCTTTTCAAAGTGAGACCGACCTGCTGCCTTTGATATCTGTCACAGCCACTGTGTACTGCTTCGGATAAGGGTTTTTCTCTGTTCAAACATGCTGTGGTGTGAGACACTGCCTCAGAGTACCCCCTGCCCTCCCAAACCTCCGCCCAAAGCAATCTCTTACTTTTATTGGGGAAGTGTTTTTTAAAAAAGTTTTTGATAAAACCAGGAAATGATGTAGAAAAGATCTCCCTCTCTATCCCTTTTACTTTTCTGTCCAGATCTTCTTCTTGCTTTCCCTCCCCTTTCCCGTCTAAACAGAAATAAGGTAGTAAAAGATGAAGATGTGCCCATAGAAGGGAATGGTGGTTCTTTGGCTTCATGTTGGGCATCTCTAGACTCAGAGCATTTTGGGGGTAGCTATCATAGGAACAGGACAAGGCCTCGGGGATACTGCAGTGCAAGAGAGGAGCCAGACGTAATTCAGCTGTGGCACCAGAGAGTGACTATAGTCCAGAGGAAGGGCTCAGTGTCCTAAGATTTAGCATTCTTTCCTCCTATCCTTTCACCCCAGTTATTTTCTATTCTTGCTACAAAAGACTTCACTGGAGAGGGGTCATGGGATAAAGGTAAGACAGACTCTAAGGCAGGCGGGATTGGGTGGGGATGGAGAGGTTCTGAGAGCAGAGAGGTCTTCAGCAAAAAAGGAAAGGGTTATTAAAGGAGTGGAATTGGGAAGGAGTTAAACCTTGGTAATTGGATATGGGCAGTCATCTCTATGTAAAGGACCCGAATTTGCTTACTTGGTCTTTGCCTTTGCACCTGGGTGTTAATCAGTGTAAATATTTGTGAATGGTGCAAAACATGTTTGGAAGACCAATAGTATCACAGACGACCGATCAATTAAATTAGAAATTTAATTCTAATTTGGTAGCCTTTAAATTTTTTTTTTTTATCTTCATAGGGTTGATTTAGATTACCATAAATTTCATTTTTATTAATATTGATAACACTAGCAAGGTAATATTTAGGGTCTGCATTTGTACTGAATGACTTTACATTGGTTTTATGGGTAAGTTAGAGAATCCCTGATGGTTAAGTACTACCAGTTATATACATTTAAAAAATTGGTTTCATGGGCTTACTTGAATAGTCCAGTGATTGAATACTAGCTGTTTTGCTTGAAGCTGTGTGTGTGTGTGTCTGTGTGTGTATGTATGAGAGAGAGAGAGAGAATGAATGAAGGAATGAGAATAAGAACATTCTCAAAGAATGAGGGGGTCAGGGGTGGGAAGGTGTGCTAGTAACTACCCATAACCAGTAGAGGCCTCTCTTAGGCTGAGTTTTGTAGTTAATACCAGTAGATTTCCATAGTGGTACCTGACTCTGTCATTGTAAATTAAACATATTTTATGTTATATTTCTGAATAAATACTATGGCAGTAGTTTTATTCTAGGACCTGTATTATAATGTAACCTAAATCTTTTATTTAATTTATATATCAGAACAAATGATGATCTATTGGACTAAAAACAAGAAATTAGAAATCTCTTCTGTTTTACTTTTTCTCTCTGTAAATAAACCTTTAGTAAAAAATATAATGAAAGAATTTTGCCAGATGAAATTATATGTCTCTTTGACAGTACCAGGATATTTGGGTTTAAAATTATTATTGCTTTAACATTTTGTATTTAATTATTAACAGTAGTTTATATTTCTGATGGTAGACTATAAGTAAAGTCATTTTAAGTTATATGTTGAAAAGTGTGTGTATTTCTTTCATGTTTATAATAAGCTTCTAACATAAAAAAAACCTACTTAAGAAATGATTCAAAAATATTTAGACTTATCTGGGGTAAAATTAAAAACAGTGAGGTAAATTTCTCTCATTTTTGGTTTAGAATTATTTTGGGTATAGTTTGACTTTGTAGAGAGAACAGGCAGAACAATGTCCTCCTGTCTTATGACAATAGTTTAGTATTCTGTTCCAAAGTAGGAAGGCTGACAATTTGAAACTTGGTCCCTATAGCATTTTCTTTGTCATGATCACAGCTAGTTAGTTATACTAAGTGAAACAAGTTCTAGGCTCTTAGGTGCTATATTGGGATTTTACTACTATATTTATTGCCCTGCCCAATAGCCTTTGATCAATTCCTCTAAGTCCCATGAGGGCAGGGAGTTTTGTGTGTTTTGTTTGTTGCTATTTTTCCAAGAGTCTTGAAGAGCATCTAGTGTATAGTAGATGCTCAGTAAATTGTTCTTGATCTTGTTGAAGTTTCAAAATTAACATGTGGCATTTGGTTTTTCAGTGAAATATATTAAAGGACGAACTGGTAATTCCTCTAGGAAAAAATACACTGAGAGCATCAGTCCTGTCACCTGATCTATTTTTGGTATGACTTACAGTTTTTTAGATATATTTTAGACAAGATTAAAATAATAACGATAGGTTCTGACTTTGTGTAATATATCCTATATAACAGGACTTAGTTCCTGATAAATGGTGAATTTAAAAAGTTAAGACCACATGTCTTATGCATATCTTCTTTTGTATTTACAACAGTTCTTCTAATTAGACATCGGTGTCATTATTTTATAAACAAAGAAACTGAGGTTTAGAGAAGGTGAAGTACCTTATAGCCAGTGAAGGACAGAGCTGGCTTCGACCCAGGTTGCTGAACTCCAGAACCTTTGCTTTTTTTATTACAGCATGCAGCTTCTCGAGCAGAGGTTGAACAGGATTTGTAAATATTTTTTAGATGTGATGAAATAATTATGTGATTTGTGATACGATTTGAATGTAACTTGAAAGTATAAAAGATATTGGCAATAGAAATGTATTTATGGGGAGGGGTAATACTTTTAGTTCATGTGCATTTCATGCCAGGCTTTTTGTCAGAACCATGTACGTTCTGATTTAATCCTTTCGGTTCTCCTCTCTGCTAAGAATTATGATTATTCCTATTTTAGAGATAAGGTAACTTGAGTTTCAGAAGGATTAGAAACTTTCCTAAGTCACTCACTAATAAGTGGCAGAACTGCAGTTCAATCTCAGGTCTTAAATTCTTGAACCCTGGTATTAAAACAGTTCAGCAGTGCCTCATGTTAGAATATTTATTTTATAATTAACTTATTTCATGCATTAAAAATTATCACTTGAGAGTGTTGCTGATGAAATGCTTCTAAATGTCAGCTTGCAACATATTTTATAAATGTCAAGAATTTTCTTTCACATTTGTCCACCTGCATAACATTAAGATATATGTATATATAAAACACATTCCAAAATACTGTAATATACCTTATAAATCACACTACCATATTTTCTTTCATTTAGCATTACTTTTTTTCCTTCTACCTGGAACTGCAGAAAGCAAGATTGAATTATATAATTATATTTTTCCATTTCACATCCTGTTTGATGTGTTTTTGAAGTGTCCCCTTATACACTTAAATTATTTGAGTCTGACTCAAGATTTTCATTTTGTTTAAACTATTTGCTTTTGCTGTTATGGACAGAAGTGAAAAGAATGAAATCCATTACCTAATTTCATAGTGAAAGAAGATCATAGGTACATTATGTTCTTAGTTTAACATTTTAGGTGTAATGGAAGAAACCTAAATTTGTTGACTTTCTGTTCTTTTCTTTGACGGCCATTTAACTTACTCCTTCCATTAAACTGGTACTTACACTTACAAAATTGCAGCGTTTATGCTATAGTTGGTAAGATTTTCTTCTCTTTTTTATTGTAACAGCCTGGTTTTGCGGTGCCTAGGTATGGTAATTTAACTTAAAAATTTATTAAATCTGTGGTGTATACAGGTTTAAAAAAAGAATATTGCTTCTCTAATTTTCTAAAATTCCAAAATTGAGACCATTCTTATTAGTCATGAAGGCCATTCCTTCCAAACATACACACTCTGTGTGCTTTTATTATTTTTTCCTCCAGGAACCTGGTTTGTCTCTTTACTTGTTTATATTTTCTTTTCTATCTTTAATTAAGTTATATGGTTTCTTACATAACTATTCTACATCTTAAATTTTTTTTCAATATTTTATGTATTTTCGATGATGTTATGATAGTATCATTGTAATTAGTTTTTCTTTGTTCCCCATAACTTTTTCTATTTGAATGTGACAGTAAAAGATTTAAAAAATTCAAATAACACATTGATATGACAACAAAATATATAGTACAGTGGAGCTTATAATGCAACGCATCATCTACCATCCCTGTCCCTACTCCCTAAACTTTTAACCATTTCTCTATTTTATTCTTCTGATAGCTACTCCCATATCCCTCAGCAATACATTGTACAGATATTTCTGCTGTAGTGCAATATATACATTTCTGCAAAGTCCTGGATTCTTCACAAATGCTCATTAAAAATAACAGGGCTTATGGAAAAAATAGGTGGAGCAAACCACTTACAACAATTTTGTAACTAGAGCAAAGAAGGGTTTGTAACCAGTCAGGAAGGATTGAGCTTGTTGAATTATAGAGTCAGGGCAAATGCATCAAAGTTGGGGAGAACTGTGTAATAAACACTTCTAAAAGAGAGCTTGCCTGAGCCAAGAGGCGTAGCATATGGTGCAGTATTTCTCTTGGTCTTGAGTCAGCACTGCGGTTATGCTTTGCCTTTTACTTTCTTAGTAAAATATTAACGTGCTGGGGCAGACTGCATGCATGCCATCATGACTAGGCTAGCTGCTGCCACCTCTGAGTGAAAAACACATTTTACGCTTGTGCCAGAAAAACGGACTTCACTTGCCCAGTCCTTTCCCTCATGTAGTTCACTGCTGAGTTAGCTTTGATGGGTGGAGCCTGGGTTACGTCTTCATCATGGCTCTGATGGAGCGTGGAAAACATAGGATTTTTTTTTTTAATTCTACCTTGAGAAAGTGAGATTAATAATTAGGGGAGCTACCAAACGTAGAGAATATGTCAACAAATTTGAGGTTATTCAGAAATGAGAAGTCTACCACCCACACACAGAGGCACGTATACGTGTACATATATGTGTATATCAATATCCATATCTTTTGATTTTATCAATTTTATTTTATTTTATTTTTTTTGTGGTTTCATTTTCTTTAATTGAAATCTGTTAAAGAAGAAAAGGTTTTAGTTTTGATGTGGTCCAATTTATCAACTGTGCTTGTTATTTTTCAATTTTTAATTATTATGAATGCATTATGATTGTACATATTTATGGGGT
>CAUYRT010003650.1:0-17671 GCA_963574885.1 Lepilemur ruficaudatus | reverse complement strand
TGTATTATCCTGGATTAAGCTTGAGCCCATTATTCGAAGTGAGGTGACACAAGACCCGAAGAATGGGCCCCACTTGTACTCGCCATCAAACTGGTATTGACTGATTAACACTACGGTGCTCAAAGGGTGGGAGCGAACACTAGGGAATTGGGGGGGGAGGTAAACCCACGTCTAAGCGATGTTGGGGGGCACTGTAGAGGGGTGGGATATGCTTGAAAAGTAGTTGGGGAGCGGAATTAGGGGTCTCAATGGGGAAAAGGAATTCCTCAAAAACTGATTTATGTGATTAACTGTACACCTCGGTAAATTCACTGAAAATCATTTAATTGTACACTTAAAATGGAGTGTTGGTTGTACGTAGATACAGCTGGAGCACTATGTATGTACTCTCTGGACTACTTTGACGAGTAGGTTTTTGAATGTAACAAGATAAGTCAACTTGAGTGGTAATATATTTTGGGAAATCAGCTCACTACAAATTGTGACTGTAAACATTGTACTGTAAATGTTTTGTTGTTTTCCCCCAATAAAATTTTTGGAAAAAAAAACTTGCAGAAAATTGAGAATAAACTGGAACTTCCTCATCTTGGTAAAGAGTATCTACAAAAAACCTATACTAACATTATATTAATACTCAATGGTTAAAGATTCAATACTTTCATCTTAGTTTTAGGAACAAGGCAAATATATTTTCTCTCACTACTTCTATTCAATATTGTAGTGAAGGTTCTAACCCAGTGCAATTAGGTAAGAAAAAGAAGTACAAGTCATTCACATTGAAGAATAAGAACAGAAACCATCTTTATTTGCAGATAATATGATTCTCTAGGGAGAAAATCTCAAGGAGTTAACAACAGCAGCAAAAAACTGGTACTATCAATGACAGCCTACCAATGAAATTAAGAAAATAATTCTATTCCACAATGGCACCAAAAAGAACACAATACTTAGGAATAAATAACCAAAGACACTCAAAACTTAACACTGAAATACAAAACATTGCTGAAAGAAATGTTAAAAGATCTAAATAACTGGATAGATATTTGAGATTGCTAATTTTATGTGTCAGCTTGGTTGGACTACAGTGCCCAGCTATTTGCTCAAACATTCTAGATGTTTCTTTGAGGTTGTTTTTGGGTGAGATTAACATTTAAATGGGTAAACTCTGGGTAAAACATATTGTCCTCCATAATGTGAGTGGGTCTCACCTAATCAGTTGAAGATCTGAACAGAACAAAAAGACTGACCAAGAGGAAGTCTGAGCAAGAAGGACTTCTACAGCAGATGGCCTTCAGACTTGAACTGCAACATCAGCTCTTCTCTGGATCTCTAGCTTGTCCACTCACCCTCCAGATGTTGGATTTGTCAGCCTCCATACTAGTGGGAGTCAATTCCTTAAAATCTCTCTCTCGCCCTCTCCACACCTATGCACGTGCACACACACACACACACACACACACACACACACACACCCTATTGGTTCTATTCCTCTGGAGAACCATGACTAATACACCATTCTTGTTCACTGATTGCAAGACTCAACATTATTAAAATAGAAATTCTCCCCAAAATTGATTGATAGAGTAAATGTTATTCCTATCAAAATTTCAGCTTTTTCCAGAAAAGGACACTCAAATGCTAAAATTTATAGGGAAATGCAAAGGACACAAATAACCAAAATAACCTTGAAAAGAATAAAATTGGAGGACTTCTTGATGTGAAAACCTTACCATCTTGATTATAGTAACTTTGTAGTAAGTTTTAAAATCTCTTGCTTAAGGATAGACATAACAGATCAATGGAACAGAATTGAAGGTCCAAACATAAACTCACACATTTAAGGCCTGTTGATTTTGGACAAAGTTACCAAGGGAATTTAATGGGGGAAAATATAGTCTTCAACAAATAGTCCTAAGACAATTGGATGCCCACATACAAGAATATAGATTTAAACCCTTACTTCACATCACGCAAAAAAAATTAACTTTAAAAAATTGATAAATTGGATTTCATCAAAAATAAAACTTGTGCTTCAAAAGATACTGCTAAGTATATTTTGAAGTCAGGTGCTGTGATACCCCCATCCTTGTGCTTTTTGATAAGGATTGCTTTGGCTATTTCAAGTCTTTTGTGGTTCCATATTTCTATTTCATTGGTATTTTGATAGGGATTGTATTAAATCTGTAGATCACTTTTGGTAGTATGGCCATTTTAACTACAGCAATTATTCCAACCCAGAAAAATGGGATATCTTTTCAATCATTTCTGTCCTCTTTAATTTCTTTCATCAAAGTTTTGTAGTTTTCAGTAGAGAGATCTTTCCCTTCCTTGGTTAAGTTTACTCCTAGGTATCTTATATTTTTGTAGGTATTGTAAATAGAATTTTTTCTTGATTTCTTCTTTATAGAGTTCACTATTAGCTTAAAGAAATGCCACTGATTTTTGTATGTTGATTTTGTATCCTGTAACTTTACTGAATTTATTTTTTAGTAACCAAAATAGCATGATACTTTCATAAAAACAGACACATAGACGAATAAAGCAGAATAGAGAGCCTAGAAATAAATTTACACAGCTATAGCCAACTGATTTTTAATAAAGGTGCCAAGAATACACCTTGGGGAAAAGAAAGTCTCTTCAATAAATGGTTCTGGAAAAATTGGATATCTACATGCAGAAGAATGAGACTAAATCCATACCTCTTACCATATACAAAAATTAATACAAAATGGATTAAAGACTTAAATGTAAAACCCCAAACTATGAAACTACTAGAAGAAAACATAGGGTAAATTCTTCATGACATTGTGCTGGGCAAGCATTTTTCAAATAAGACTTCAAAAGCAGGCAACAAAAGCAAAAATGGACAAATGAGATTGCACCAAACTAAAAAGCTTTTGTAAAACAAAGGAAACTGTTAACAGAGTTAAAAGACGACCTACCGTATAGGAGAAAATTTTTGCAAACTATACATCTGAAAAGGGATTAAATATCCAGAAGATATAAAGAACTTAGCAAAAAGAAAGAATCTGATTAAAAAATGGGCAAAAGACTTAGTAGACATTTCTCAAAAGAAGACATACAAATGGCCAACAAGTATATGAAAAAATGCTGGACATCAATAATCATAAGGGAAATGCAAATGAAAACCATAATTAGATACCACCTCACTTCAGTTAGAATGGCTATTAGCAAAAAGACAAAAGAAAACAAGTGTTAGGTAGGATGTGGAGGAAGGATCACTTCCCACACACTGTTGGTGGGATTGTAAATTAGTACAGCCATTATGGAAAACAGGATGAAGTTTCCTCAAAAAACTAAAAATAGAACTACCATATCATTCAGCAATCCCACTACTAGGTATATGTCCAAAGGAAATGAAATCAGTATCCTGAAGAGATAACAGCACTCTGATGTTTATATATCATTGTTTATAATAGCCAAGATATAGAATCAACCTAAGTGTCCATCAATGGATAAACAGATAAAGAAAATACGGTATATATACACAATGGAACACTATTTAGCCATAAAAAGAATAAAATCCTGTCATTTGCCACAACATAGATGAACCTGGAGGGCACCATGTTAACTGAAATAAGCCAGACACAGAAAGACAAACACTGTATGATCTCACTTATACATGGAATGCTAAAAAAAACTGGTATCATAGAAGCAGAGAGCAGAACAGTGGTTTCCAGAGACTGGGGAGGGGAGGAGGGAGAGAGATGGAGAGAGGTTGGTCAGTGGGTACAAAGTTACTATTGGTAGGTGGATTAAATTCTGGTGTTCTATTGCAAAGTAAGGTGACTATCGTTAACAGTAAAATATTATGTATTACAAAATAGCTAAAATTACAAAATGGCTAAAAGAGAGGCTTTTGATTATTCTCAACACAAAGAAACGATAAATGTGTGAGATGATGAATACACTACCCTGATTAGATCAATTATGCATAGATATGTGTCAAAACATCAAATTATAGCCCATAAATATGTATAATTACAATGTTTCAATTAAAAATAAATAAATAATTTAAAAATAAAATAAGACATTAAAAAAGATACCATGATGAAAGTAAAAGAAGCCACAACTGGAGGAAGTATTTGCAAATCATATATTTGATAAAGGACTTATATCCAGACTATATAAAGAACCCTTACAACTCATTTATAAGAAGACAAATAACTCAATTATAAAATAGGCAAAAGACTAGTAGGTATTTTACCAAAGAAGATATATGCATGACCAAAAGAGAAATGGAAAGATGCTCAAGATCATTAGTTATTAGAGAAATTCAACTTAAAAGCACAAGATACCTTTTCATATCCACTAGAATGGCTCTATAATAAAAAAGACAATAACAAGTGTTTGTGAGATTACGGAAACACTGGAAACCCCATACACTACTGGTGGGAATGTAAAATGACGCAGCCTTGAAAAATAGTTTAGTGGTTCCTCAAAAAGTTAAACACAAATTTACCATGTGACCCACCATTTCCACTCTTTGATATCCACTCAATAAGAATGAATACATATATCCACACAAAGACTTGTATAAGGTTGGAAGTCCTAGTCAGAGCAATTAGGCAACAGAAGGAAATAACAAGTATCCAACTGGGGAAAGAAGTGGTCAAAATATTGCTCTTTGCTGACAATATGATCTTATATCTAGAAAACCCCAAAGATTCTGCCAAGAGACTCCTGGAATTGATAAATAAATTCAGCAAAGTCTCAGGCTACAAAATCAATGTACACAAATTGTAGCATTCCTATACACAACAAGAGTCAAGCTGAGAATCAAATCAAAGACTCAATATTTTTCCACAATAGCAACAAAAAAAAAAGAAATAAAATACCTAGGAATATATTTAACCAAGGAGGTGAAAGACCTCTGCAGGGAGAACTGGGAAGGAAATCATAGAGGATATAAACAAATGGAAAAACATATGTTCATTGATTGGCAGAATCAACATTGCTAAAATGTCTATACTAACCAAAGTGATTTACAGATTCAATGCAATACCCATTAAAGCATCAAACTCATTTTTTGCAAATCTATAAAAAATAATTCTTCTATCCTTCATATGGAACCAGAAGAGACCCCAAATAGCCAAAGCAACCTTAAGCAAAAAGAACAAATTGGGAGGCATCACTTCAATAGACTTCAAGCTATACTACAAGGCTATAGTAACCAAAACATCATAGTACTGGCATAAGAACAGAGACATAGACCAGTGGATCAGAACAGAGAACCCAGATATAAAATCATCATCATATTATCATCTGATCTTTGACAAAGGAGACAAAAACATACACCAGGGAAAAGAATTCCTATTCAATAAATGGTGTTGGGAAAATTGAATAGCCACAGGTACAGGACTGAAACAGTATCTGTATCTCTCACAACTCACAAAAAGTAATCCATAATGGATAACAGATTTAAACCTAAGGCATGAAAGTATAAGAATTCTAGAAGAAGAGGTCAGAAAAACTCTTATAGATATTAGCCTAGGCAAAGAATTTATGAAGAATACCCTAAAGGTAATCACAGTAACAAAAATAAATAAATGGGAACTGATTAAATTTAAAAGCTTCTGCACAGCCAAGGAAACAATCAATAGAGCAAATAGACAACCTTGAGAATAGGAGAAAATATTTGCATGCTACACATCTGATAAAGGGCTGATAACCAGACTCTACAAAGAACTCAAGCAAATCAGCAAGAAAACATGAAACAACCCATTAAAAAGTGGCCAAAAGACATGAACAGAAGCTTTTCAAAAGTAGATAGTCTAAGGGCCAATAAGCATATGAAAAAACGCTCAACATCTGGAATCATCAAGGAAATGCAAATCAAAACCACAATGAGATATCACGTAACTCCAGTGAGAATGGCTTTTATCAAAAAGTCTGTGAATAACAGATGCTGGTGCAGATGTGGAGAGAAAGAAACACTTTTACACTGTTGATGAGACTGCAAACTAGTTCAATCTCTATGTAAAGTAGTATGGTGATGCCCCAAAGAACTACAAGTAGAACTATGATCTGATCCAGCAATCCCACTACTGGGTATTTACCAAAGGAAAAAAAGACATTTTATAAAAAAGACACCTGCACTCGAATGTTTATAGCAGCACAATTCACAATTGCAAAGATGTGGAAACAACCGAAGTGCCTAAGAACACATGAGCAGATCAATAAAATGTGGTATATGTATATATTACTTAGCCATAAAAAAATGATGAACTAATACCTTTTGTAACAACCTGGATGGAATTGGAGGCCATCATTTTAAGTGAAGTATCACAAGAATGGAAGAACAAAAACCATATGTACTCACTACTAAATTGAAACTTATAGATCAACACTCACGTGCACATATGGTAGTAAAATTCAATAGAAATGAAACAGGTGGGATCAGGGAAAAGGGAATGAGTAAATTCACACATAATAGTACAATGCACACTGTATCAGTGATGGACACACTTATATAACTTTGAGTCAAAGTGTACCAAAGCAATTCATGTAACCAAAACATTGTGCTCCCATAATATTCTGAAACAAAAAAAGACTTGTATATGAATGTTCGTAGCAGCATTATTCATAGTATCCCCAAACCGGAAACAATAAAATGCCCATCAACTGGCGAATGGATAAACAAAATGTGGTATATCCTTACCATGGAATACTATTTGGCAATAAATTGTTACAAAGTAACATGCTATATGATAGAAAAACTTCAAAAACATTATCCTGAGTGAAAGAAGCCAGGCCAAAAAAATCCCCACATATGGTATGTTTCCATTTATATAAAATGTCTCTACAAGGCAAATCTATAGAGACAGAGAGTAGATTAGTGGTTGCCAGAGACTGGGGGTGAGAAAGGGCAGTTTCTGGGAGTGCAAATGGACATGAGGGGTCTTCTAGGGATGACAAAATGTTTTAAAATTGAACTGTGGTGATGGTTGCAAACTCTGTAAATTTACTAAAACTCTTTGAATTTTATACTTAAGATTAGGAAATTTTATAATATGCAAATTATAACTCAATAAAGCTGTTTAAGAAAAAAACCTGGGAGGGCTGGGCATGGTGGCTCATGCCTATAATCCCAGCACTTTGGGAGGCCAATGAGGGAAGATTGCTTGAGGCCAAGAATTTGAGATCAGCCTGGGCAACACAGTGAGACCCCTATCTCTACAAGAGAAAAAAAATAACTGTGCATGGTGGTATGCATCTGTATTCCCAGATAGTCCAGAGGCTGAGGTAGGAGGATCCCTTGAGCCCAGGAGTTCGAGGTTGCAGTGAGCTATGATTGCACCACTGCACTCCAGCCTGGGTGACAGAGCAAGACCCCATCTCAAAACACAACAAGACAACAAAAATCCAGGAGGGCTTTTTATAGAAATTAACAATTTGTCTCTAAAATTTATAGGAAATTGAAAGGTCCAAAAATAACCAAAACAATTTTGAAAGAGAAGCTTAAAATTAGAAAACTTATACTGTCTGATTTCAAGACTTCTATAAGGCTGCAGAAATCAAGAAGGTGTGGTACTGGTGTAAGACGGGTATGTAGATAAATGCAACTGCATAGAGTCCAGAAATAGATTCACACATAGAAACAATTGATTTCAGCAAAGATACCAAAGTAAGTCAATAGGTGGTGCTAGAACAATCCTCAGGTGCGGGTAGGTAGAGTAACGCTCACCCCATCCTCACCACAAGATGTCCATGTTCTAATCTTCAGGACCTGGGAACGTTGCCTTACATGGTAAAAAAGGATACTGTATGTGTGATCAAATTAAGGAGTCAACAGATGGGAAGATTATCCTGGATTATTCAGGCTAATCCAGCCCAATGTAATTATGAGGGTCCTTAAACATGGAAGAGAGAGTCAACAAAGAGAGGAAGATGTGACTAAAATAGGCAGGTGCAGAGCAGTGCAGTGTTTCTGCTTTGAAGCTGGAGAGAGGCAGGCATGAGCCAAGGAATCTGAGTGATGTCTAGGAGGTGGACAAGCGAAGAAATGGATTCTCCCGTAGAGTCTTCAAAAAAGAATGCAGCTTTGCTGACATCTTAACTTTAGCCCCATGAGCTCTATGTTGGACTTCCATAGAACCGTAAGATAACAAATCTGTGTTGTTTTAAGCCACTATTAATAAATAGGTGGTAATTTGTTACAGCAGCAATAGGAAACAAATACAACAGGCAAAAAGAAAAAAAATCCCCCCCCCAAAGAAAACCCAAGCAAAAGAAACTTCAATCAATACCTCATATCATATGCAAAAATTACTTCAAAATAGACCTAAATGTAAAACTTAACCCCCAAAAAACTTCCAAAAGAAAACATGAGAAGACATTTGAGACTTTGGTTAGGAGATGATTTCTTAGGTACAACACCAAAAGCAGGATCTATTGTTTCTTAAAAAAGAATTTTACATTGGACTTCATCAAAATTAAAAGCTTCTTTCTGTCCTTCAAAATGCAATTTTAAGAAAATAGAACACCAAGAGATGACCTGGGAGAAAATATTTGCAATCCGTACATGTGAGAAAAGACTTATGTTTAGAATATGTAGAGAACCCTTGCTCAATAAAAAGAAACAACTCAACCGAGCAAAAGGTTTGAACAGATCCTTCATAAAAGAAACATACAAATGGTCAATCAGCACATGCAAAGATGCTCAACATCATTATTTCCTGGGAAAGGCAAATTAAAACCACACTGAGAGACCACTTCAAACTCACTAGAATGGCTAAAATTAAAAATGTGATAGTGCCAAGTGGGGGTGAGGATGTGGAACAATTTGGGGCTCTCAAACACTGCTAGTGGGAATGTAAATTGGTACATCCAGTTGGCAGCTCTTATAAAGCTTAACATATACTAACTATACAACTCAACAATTTCACTCCTAGTTTTTTACCCAACAGAAATGAAAATATATTTCATACAAAAACTGTAAACCTGTACATGAAAATTCAAGCAGACTTACCATATAACTAAACTGGAAACAACTCAAATGTACATCCACAGGAGAATGATTTTTTTCCCCTGCTCTGTCACCCTGGCTAGAGTGCCATGGCATCAGCCTAGCTCACTGCAACCTCCAACTCCTGGGCTCAAGCAATCCTCCTTCCTCAGCCTCCTGAGTAGCTGGGACTACAGGCACACACCACCACTCCCAGCTAATTTTTCTATTTTAGACATGAGGATCTTGCTCTTGCTCAGGCTGGTCTCAAACTCCTGACCTCAAGCAATCCTCCCGCCTTGGCCTCCTAGAGTGCTAGGATTACAGGTGTGGGCCATTGTGCTCACCTGTGAATGATTGACAAACTGTGGTCTATCCATAGAATGCACAACTGCTCAATAATAAAACGGAAGGAACTACTGTTACATGCAGTAACATGTCTGAATCTCAAAAACAATTTGCTGACCCTAAGCTACACAAAAGAGTTTGCATTTTATGATTACATTTTTTAAAAAAAATAAAATGCTAGAATAGGACACCCCTCCCAAAAGAAAACTCTATACTGACAGAAGGCAGATTAGTGGTGCACTGAGCCAGGATGATAGGGGTTAAATCCAAAGGGGCATGAGGGAACATTTTGGGGTGACGGAAAAAATATGTGTCTTGACTGTTGTGATGTCCCCACATTTTTCAAAACTTATTGAATAGTATACTTAAAATGACTATATTTAATTCTATGTAAATTATATTTTAAGAAAGTTGATTAAAATATGACTTTGAAATTCCAAATAACAAAAGGAAAGTCATGAAATGTTGATTCTATATTAATAGAAGCACTGACTCAAGATGTTTGAGAAATACAGGGGTATAAAGTCTCTAAGGTCACACCAGCTCTGATATCCTATGACTTCATGAAATAGTTTGAAAACCCAATAAAAGAGCCTTACGCTTGACATCAGTAAGAAATTCCTAGCAATAAACGTAGAAGAACAATTGATTTTGGAAGAGGGAGTGTGGTGGTTATATTATGCAACTTTTCATCCCATATGGGATCCCGTTACAGAATCTTTTATAGTTTATTACAGAGCCTCTGCTTGCAGGCATCAACCTGAAAAGCAAATCCATTGTTGGATTATTCTAATCGTTAAAAAGAACTTTTCCTAGTATTAAACTGGGAATCTCTCTCCTGGTAACTTTTACCCCTGGGTCTTAGTTGTCCAATTTCACACTTTACTGTTATGAACAAAAGTCATTTGTGCCTCTCTTGGAACTGATTTTAAGGGTAGAAGAGATGAGGTACCCATCCATGTGGTAGTCAGAGTGACTGAGCAAGTCCCCAGTAACCTCCAACAGTCTTTTGGATATCATCAAGCTGCTGAATTTACCAACCCTGAAACCTCCTACCTCTAAACTATTTCTTAAGTAAAATAAACATAACAAAATAAGTTGCTTATTGCTTAAGCAGCTTTAGGTTGGGTGTTTTGTTTTGTTTCCTTTCTTTACCCAAATGCATTTTAACTAATACAAATTCGTAAGCCATCCTAATATACAGATGCTATAATCAGCTTCTAAGATAGGCTCTCTTTGTTATTGGAGTGGCAGACAGCCAGCTTCTAAACCAGAGCTGCATCTTTTACCTCTCTTGGTTATTATGGTGACAGGTAGCCAACTTTGAAGATAGGCCCCATTGATACTTACCTCCTGGTATTTACATCTTTGGTCAGCCTCCCCTCACATTGAATCAGGGCTGGGTTTGTGACCAGTGGAAGTGATGGCATATGACTTCTGAGGCTAGTTCATGAAGGGTATTAAAACTCTGCCTTTTTCTCTTGTATCTGTTCTCCAGGGAAAGCTAGCTGCCACATTGTGAGGACACTCAAGCAGCCTGTAGAGGGGCCGGTGTGGAGAACTGAGGCCTCTCACCCATAGCCAGCCCCGCCTTGACAGGCAGGGGGAGCAGATCCTCCAGAACAGTCAAGCCTTAGATGACTGCAGTCTGGTTGACCTCTGACTGTATCTTATGAAAAACCATGGGCTAGACCACCTGTCCAAGCCACTCTTAAATTCTTGACCCACAGAAACTATTAGAGATAATAAATATTTATTTTTGTTTTAAGTCACTAAGTTTTATGTTAATTTATTACATAGAAGTAGATAATTAATACGGTAGCAAATACTTTTATGTTAGGACCCAAATTTGACTCCTCAGTTCTTAATCATAGCTGCTTTCCTTGAAAGTACTCAAAGCCCTACTTGAGACTTCCCTATATTCATCCAAAAATTACTCAAACTAGGATTTTTACCCCCGTGTACCTGGGCCATAGACCCAGATGCTCCAGGCTGTTCCTATTCTAAAAACAACCACAGTTCTTCACTTCTTCCTCTTCTTCCCTTCCTTCTCCCTCCTTCCTGATTCTGCATTTACTCTAAAATTTTCAAGATTTTTCAAAACTGGAAATAAAAAAAAACTAGGTCCTTATAATATTAAATCACTCAGAGCAGGGTTCAGCAAACTGTGGCCTGCAGTAAAAGTCAACCCTCTGCCTGTTTTTTAAAATAAAGTTTTATCAGAACATAGCCATGTCTATTTGTTTACACATTGTCTATGTCTGCTTTTGCAGGGTAAGTTGAGTGGCTATAATGGAAACCATATGGCTCAGAAGACTTAAAATACTTACTATTTGTCCCTTTCCAGAAGAAGTTTGCAATCCTAGTCTTAGAGTTTATAATATTTCATATTGTATACCACCCTACTCAGGGCTTCTATTGCGAAGTTTCTTGGGGGAGAACCAGGCACAACATATCTCCACATGGCAACCTTCACCTTCAAAATCTAGGGCGTCTGTTACTTCAGGTTCTCATCTCCTGGCCAATAATAACCATCAGTACATCATAGCCCAAGCCATTTCAGTTTTTCTGCCTTTTTCATGTGAAGTTGCAGGATGGGGGCACAGTTCTTTTGATTTTTCCATCCTCCTTTCTTTCCGTTCTCCCTCCTTCCTTCTTTTTCCCCCAAAATGATGAGTAAAATGGCAAAAACATTTAAATTTGCTACTTATGAATTAAAAAATAGTGCAAGATGAGAAAATTTTGGCCTGGAAGTAGACATATACACATACACATACACAGACACACACATACACATGCTCACACACAAAACCAGAGCCAGGCCAGTTTGGCATGGAGATGTCATTCTCTGACACATAATCACAGAGCACCTCTCAGCTCTGGCCCTCCAAAGAGGAAGAGGAACAAGGGTAATTCCAGCTATTACAGGTTCCTGAGCACCAAATGAAACACTCTGCTGTAAATTGTATATAATCAGTGAGGAAGACTTTTATTTCTCTGTGGTTATGAATGGGACTTTTCCTTCCTCTTGTCTAGGAGGAAGAGAACTGGTTTAGATCAGTCTGGGTGAGTTTTATTTGACTGAGATGACCAGGACTTTCTCTGCACCCTAACAGGGCCCCTGACCTATATTGAGGACCTGTGTAATGGAAATTATTATGTATCTTTTCTTATACCAAAATCTCCCTTCTCCTTACCACACAATTTCTGTTCTCAGGACCAAGCGTATCAACTACCAGATGGTGGAAATTTTCAAGTGGTTGGAAGTGATAGATATAGAACATAAGCTCCTGCTCATCCTATAATATTTCTGAAATTCTATCCATATGTTCTCTGCCCTCTGGGAGTTCATTCACAATATTGTAGGGGAGACCAATTATTTATAGGAAAGTGCAGAGCTACAGAGGTCTGGATCCTTAAGAAACACAGAGGGGGAGGGATCATCTGATACTGCATATATTTTTTCTGTGCCAGGGCAGGCTGGACAAGTTTCCTCTTGGTTATGCCTTTATCCTTCTGAAAATAATTGGTGATGTCCTACATAGTGGTGACAGTGGTAGTTGGAGATTAGAGTGTCCCTACTAGTCCAAATTCTATACCAGGACTGTCTTTCAACGTATTTTCTCTTAACTCAACACTGGGCGGGTTGCTAAGAGTGGAGAGGCAGACCCACTCTCACTGGGGACATAGTCTTCTGGAATGGAGACAAAGAATTGCATACACAAAACAATTAGAAAACCAAACAGAAGAAAATAGATTTCTAAACTGTTCAGAGCAGAGAACAGGAAGTTCCTAAGTGGTGGAAGAGAGCAACATGTCTGGAAGTTAGAAAAGATGGAGCTGAGCTGTGTGGGAGTCGGGTGGGCAGAGAGGAGGGGCAGGGCTGGGCAGCAATCCCCACCACCCCACACAGACTGGAGGTCGTTCAATCTCTCCTGACCTAGTTCTTACCACCACCATCCATCTTGTCTTCCCTTTATGACTTTTTTTCCATTTAGCATCTAACACTATGCTTTATATTTCATTGTGAGCTTATCACCTATCTATATTAGTTGCTCCCTCTCATGCAATTTTATCAGTTGATTTTTGTAACCATTTTTTATCTCTATAAAGTTTTCATTATGTGATCTTCTCAATTTGTTTTTATTTCCTATCTATTATTGTCTGTCAAATTATCTGTTTCTCCACCCCCATTCATCATCATTTGTTTTTATTTTCCTTATTGTCCTTTTCCTGTTATGTCTAAATAGCTATCTACTTTAAGTCTTTCATCCTTGGAAATTAAATTGTCTCTGTTTGCAGATGACATGGTCTTATAAATAGAAAACCCTAAAGACTCCACCAAAAACCTGTTAGAGCTAATACATGAATTCAGTAAAGTTGCAGAATATAAAATCAACATACAAAAATCAGTAGCATTTTATACACTAATAGTAAATTATCCAAAAAAGAAATCAAGGATGGGAGGGTGATCTGGCTGTGACATCTGTCACCCCATTGATTGCCAGGGTTGATTCGGCTGATCTGGCTGGCTAGACAGATGGGTGTCCCCTTCATCCCTCACAGCTCCATGTGCGTCCCTCCCGAAGCTGCGCGCTCGGTCGAAGAGGACGACCTTCCCCGCTAGAGGAAGACCAGTCTTCGGTCACGGGTATATGAGTAGCTGTGCTCCCCTGCTAGAACCTCTAAACAAGCTCTCAAAAAAGAAATCAAGAAAACAATCCTATTTACATTAGTATCAAAAAATTAAATAGAAATAAATCTAACCAAAGAAATGAAAGATCTGTACACTAAAAACTATAAATCATTGATGAAAGACATTGAAGAAGACACAAATAAATGGAAGAACACAAATATCCTGTGTTCATGGATTAGAAGAATTAATATTGTTAAGGTGTTCATACTACCCAAAGAAATCTACAGGTTTCATGTAATAGCTATTAAAATTCCAAAGCATTTCCCACATATATAGAAAAAAATTCTTAAAATTCATATGGCCCAAAAACGACTCTGAATATCCAAAGCAATTTTGAGCAAAGGGAACAAAGCTAGAGCCATCACACCGCTTGACCTCCAAATCTACTATAAAGCCATAGTAATCAAATCAGCATGTACTGACATGAAACAGACATATAGACCAATGAAATAGATAATCTAGAAATAAATCAGTGTGTTTACAATGAACTGATTTCACAAAAAGGTGTCAAGAACATATAACAGAGAAATGACAGTCTCTTCAATAAATGGTGCCGGGAAAACTGGATATCCACATGCAAAGGAGTGAAATTGGAGCTTTATCTCACCCTATTATAAAAATCAAGTCAAAATAGATTAAAGACTTAAATATAAGACCTAAAACTATAAAACTACTAGAGAAAAACAGGGGAAATGCTTCTTGAAATTGGTCTGGGCAAATATTTTTTTAATATAACCCCAAAAGCGCAGGCAATGAAAGCAAAAACAGACAAATGGGATTGCATCAAACTAAAAAGCTGATGCACAGCAAAAGAAACCATCAACAGAGAGAAGAGACAATCTAGAAAATGGGAGAAAATATTTGGGAACTAAACATTTGATAAGGGGCTAATATCCAAAATATAAGGAACTCAAACCACTCAATAGCGTGAAAACAAAGAACCTCATTAAAAAAATGAGCAAAAGACCCAAATAGACATTTCTCAAAAAAAGACATACAAATGGCCAAGTATATATGAAAAAATGTTCAACATCACTAATCATCAGGGACATGTAAATCAGAAGCGTAATGAGATACTACCTCACATCTATTAGGATGGCTATTACCAAAAAGGCAAGAGGTGAGTGTTGGTGAGGATGTGGATAACGCACACTGTTGGTGGGAATGTAACTTAGTACAGCAATTATGGAAAACAGTATGGAGGTTCCTCAAAAAATTAAAAATAGAACTACCATATGTTCCATAATTCCATTTCTGGGTGTTTAGCCAAAGGAAATTAAATCAGTATGTTGAAGAGATATTTGAACTGCCATGTTAATTACACCATTATTCACAATAAACAAGACAGAATTAACCTATGTATCCATTAATAGCTGAATGAATAAAGAAATTGTGGTACATATACACAACAGAATACTATTCAGCCTTAAAAAAGAAGGAAATCTTGTCATTTGCAATACCATGGATGAACCTGGAGGATTTAATGCTAAGTGAAACAAGCCAATCACAGAAAGACAAATACTGCATGATCTCATTTATATGTAGAATCTAAAAAAGTTGAACTCAGAGAAGTAGAGAGTAGAATGGTGGTTACCAGGAGCTGGGGCTGGCAGGAATATTAGGGAGATTTTGGAGAATGGATACAAAATTTCAGTTAGATAAGAGGAATACATTCAGAAAATCTATTGTACATGGTGACTATAGTTAATAAAATGTATCATACATTTGAAAATGCTAAAAAAATAGATTTCAAATGTTCTCACAACAAAAAATGTGATGTAAAGACTATGTTAATTAGCTTGATTTTATCTTCCCACAATATATACACATATCAAAACATCATGTTGTACACCATAAATATGTATACTTTAGTCAATTAAAAAATAAATTAATTTTTGAAGTCTTTCATTCTTAATATTCCTCCTATTTTTCATTTTTTTCTTCTTCATTCCCCTTTCACCTTTTCCCACCATTGTTTTCACCCAATAGCTCTCCTCTCTTACAGGACAGCACTCAACCACTCTGCCCCAATGATTTATTTTCCTTTCATTCACTAAAGATGACAAGCAAACCCTTATATAGCACTTCTTATATGCCAGGCAGCATTATGAGTGATTTACATACATTCATTCATTTAATTCTAATTACAAGACTAGGAAGATAGTTGATTCTCATTATCCCCATTTCAAGGAAACCTAAATACAAAGAGGTTAAGTAATATGCCCAAGGTCCTATAGCTAACAAGTAGTAGAGTCAAGGCTCAATCCCAGGCAGTCAGGCACCACAATCTGCACTATTAACCACGGTGTTGCATGATGTCTTAAGAAGATATATAATACTTCAACTTCTTTAAATGGGACTTTGAGCCTCATCCTGCCAAGCTGGTGATTTAATGTAGTCTCATCATTATTGGCATTCCTCACTTCCCCAGAATAGGGCAAAAGCCCAGGAGTTTTATGCAGAGTTCAATGCTTAGAAGAGCTTCTTCTGGTCTTTAATTCACTCAGAGTTGTATGTTCACTGTCCAAGTCTCGTGGTCTGTTGGGAGCCACAAAAAGACTTCTGTGCCATACTTGGATGCAGGAGTCCTTTTTGAGGCTTGGAGCCCAGGAGCTCTGGGGCCCAGGCTCAAGCCTCCAAGTGGTAGCATGCATACTGCGATTCCACTGGTTCTTCAAAGTTCTGGGGACTCTCCCTCTGCCCGCTGTCTCTCTGCTCTATCATTTTCAGCTCCCGCTGCCCTCAATAATCTCTTTTTTTTCTGATGCATTTAAGAGCTTCCAACTTTGTATTCAACAAGGAAAACGGGCCATAGCAATTAAAAGCAACATGCATTTTATAAAGCCATCCAGCTAATTAATTGTCATCTCACAAATGCTACTAAGCCTATGGAATGATGAGGAATGTCACAGTTAGGCAATTATTCAGTAAATCGAAATTTAAAGTTTCATTTTCTTATTTTGTTTATTTTCTTTTTTAAAATTTCAGAATATTATGGTGGTACAAACATTTTGGTTATGTGTATTGCCTTTGCATCGCCCAAGCCAGAGAGCTAAAAGTGTGCCCATCCCCCAGACAACGTGCTCCACACCTATTAGTTATGAATTTACTATCCACCCCCATCCCATCCACCCCCCTCCCACCTGCCCAACACCTGATGAATGTTACTTCTTTGTGAGCACCTAAGTGTTGATCAGTTAGTACCAATCTGATGGTGAGCACATGTGGTGCTTGTTTTTCCATTCTTGTGATACTTCACTTTGAAGAATGGACTCTAGCTTCACCCAGGATAATATAAGAGGTGCTATTTCACCATTGTTTTTTATGGTTGAGTAGTACATATGGTATACATATACCATGGTATATACATATGCCACATTATATTAATCCACTCATGTATTGATGGGCATTTGGGTTGTTTCCACATCTTTGCAATTGTGAAGCCATAAACATTCGCATGCAGATATCTTTATTATAAAATGACTTTTTTTCCTTTGGGTAGATGCCTTTGGGATTAATGGATCAAATGGTATTTCTATTTTTAGTTCTTTGAGATATCTCTAAATTACTTTCCACAGAGTTGTTCTAATTTGCAGTCCCATCAGCGGTGTAAGAGTGTTCCTATCTCGCCACATCCATGCCAGCGTTTGTTGTTTTGT